>VUQJ01003335.1:1440-12454 GCA_015108635.1 Andinoacara biseriatus | reverse complement strand
ACCCCAGGCAACAACCCCAAGGGTCAACAGCCACACAAAAGACAGCCAGCCACACACCCCAGGACCCACAGGAACCCCCATCCTAGGGGAGGCGGCAATGATGGGTAATCCCACCCTCCGCAACCATGTCCTGGAAGGCACCCACACACATCTGTTGACATCCATTCATCGTGTGCTGTTTGTTTTGAAGGGGTATGTCCTTTTGCTGTGTTCCTTTACATGCTGTTGGCTTCTATTCTTTTGCCATGGCTTTAAGGGCATTGATTGATGTCAGTTTCCTTTCAAAATAAGAGTTCATGCCATTTGTAGGTGCCAGAGAGAAACAATGTCCAGTTGAAGCCTGCAAAAGCACCAGATGAGCAGTAGATGCTACTAGCTCAGTTTCTAAACAGTAGATGTTCCTGTTCCTCCAAAGCATGGCGTTCCCATAAAGCTTCCATTTGAGCAACAAGTGCAGCTCTTTCATCTGCTGCTTTAATCTGTGCAGAGGAAACAGTACTTGACCCATTACTGGTGCCTATTTTTTGGACTGTTTACCCACAATGGAAACACCATCATTAGGATTAATATTATCACCATCATCAACATTCAAATTACCAGTACCTTCCATGTTTCTCCTGTTTCCTCATGCAGTAAAAATATTACATCACGCATACGCCTTATTTCATCACACAAATCAATGAACTCATCAAGAGATTTTTGTACCTCTGAAAACAGCTTTGCATTAAACATTGTATCAGGAACTACTTTAACAGAAAGCTTGACCACCTGTTTGCTTACATTTTTTTAATGTGCATTTGCATACAGTTCATGGTAATGGTAAATGGACTAGTTCTTATATAGCGCTTTTCTACTCTGACTGAGCACTTATACAACACATTTACCTCATTCACACCCATTCATACAAGCACTTCCATGCGTAACTAAGCTAAGTGCTTTAATTAGCTAACATTTACACACATTAGAAACACTTGGGACACATTAGAGCAACTTGGGGTTAAGTATCTTGCCCAAGGATACATTGGCATGCAGCTTGGAGTAGCCAGGAATCGAACCACCAACCTTCCGATCAGTGGGTGACCTGCTCTACCTCCTGAGCTACAGCCACCCCTTATTCAGTAATAAGGGCAAGAAACTGCAACCATGCCCTCGGCAGACCAGTGGCAAATAAGGAAGGATTCAGGGGATCCAGGCCATACACAGCCCATTAGGAGCTCAGAAGACCTGAGGCCACGCATCCTGACGGCAACCACGCGCAGACCCCAGAGGAGGAAGGAGAGAGACCCTGGACGAAGGCCCCCCAGCCAAAGGGCAAGGGTCCAGAGCGCTAGTGGCCCAGGCCACCGCTGCTGATGGAGCAGGCATAGCACCACGCCAAGGTATCCGGCCATGCACCCTGGGATCCACGGGGGAGGTAGTGACGACCGAGGGGAGCAGCAGGGAGCGGTAGGGAGGAGTAACTCCCGCCCTCCTTATCTGTATCCCACAGGTGTCAAGGCTCAGCAAGCTCAGTAAGCTGCAGACCCAGGCCCCCCTGTCCACACGCGCACATACAGTTACAAGGGCACCTAGTGTGGGTGAGCTGGTACCAGGAACCCAGGAAAGCAGCCAACCCAGCCCCGAACAACTAGCCACTCCCCACCCCAGGCAGAGTGCATGAAACTGGGGTGTAAGAAGACCCGCCTACCCACCCCTACCACCCAAAGTGAGGTGATGTGTTGGGTGTATGCAAATATATGTAGTGGGAGGAATGTGTATGATTGTATGAAAGCTATAGTGCTATTAAAATTGGAGGGACAGATGTAATATGAGCGCTGAATAACAGCACCCAGCCACACCGCACCTCTATGCTCTATGACAAGGCTTAATTAAACAAACTGCTTAAAACAATGACAAGATTCTGAGAACACCACTGTTACTTTCCAGTGCAGCAGGGTGCCACCTGCTCGAGCACAAGACCGTCCATCACCAAGATACAGCCAATAGAGCAGCTGGACTGTGTTTCAGCCTGGAGGCTGCATCAGGAGATGGAGAACGGCTCCAAATAAACAGTTTAATGTCATGACCGATTATTGAATTAAAGCCGACTATTAGTGCGGTGAGCTTGGTGACAAGTGAGAGGGAAACTATGGCATGGTTTCAGTGCCAAAATTTCAAATATAGCACACCCAGTGGAGGCTATTTTCTTGTTGCAGAAGGCTGTATCCATTCTGAAGCAGCTACTGATCTGATGAAGAGGCTGACACCGGTAACGGAGAGGCCGGTGTTCTGTATGTAAACATGACGGAAGCAGTTTTCCAAAGGTAGCACCAGCAGATAGACATAGCTATCTAGACGCACTATGGTAGGAAAATCTGATGAGGTAGCACAGATCGTCACAACACCGGCGCTGGCAAATGAGAAGGAGACTGCTCACCGGTGTTAGCTGTGGAGAGGCTGGTGACTAGCATGCCTAGGCTGGTCCCCCGTGACTCGTACTCTCTTTTTTATTAAAACTTCTTTATTAAACTTTATTAAGAAAAATAGTTGGCATACAATATCTGTAAGCGACATACATTAGATGTTTCTTTGGAAATTAAAGAAATATACACATGATGTTAATCTTATACCCCACTGTTTATGTTCTATATTTGGTGATTAGAAACAATGAAGTGGGAATAAAAATTCCTCAAAGAAATGTATACATATAGAAAAAAAAAATTGCGGGGGGGTAAAAATCTTGTCCTATTTTTTTATTGCATTTTTTTTGCTGAGGTTTTTACAGGCGGTGTCGACTTTTTGCTCAAGAGTGGTTCTACATGTCAGTACATCATCAGGTGGTTTCAGCAAGTTACAAGGTTCAGTAAAAGCACTCAAAACAATACAGAGTACCAGAATACTAGAGTTGAGTATTTTGTCCACCACTGGTAATTGTATCACCAGATCTGCAGCTGATGGTTTTGGACACTCAGGTAAAGAGATTAGCTGAGCTGTCAACTGATCACCACCTGGTGGTGAGTTAGATCAGGTGGTGGGGGGAGATAATGGACAGACCTGGCGCACCGAAACATGTTATGAGGGTGCGCTGGGAATGCCTGGCAGAAGCTCTAGTCCCCGAGATCATCAACTCCCACCTCCAGCAGAACAGCATTCCAAAGGAGGCTGAGGACAGCGAGTCTACATGGACCATGTTCCACACATCCATTGTTGAGGCTGCTGCTCAGAGCTGTGGCTGCAAGGTGGTTGGTGCCTGTCACGGTGGTAATCCCCGAACCAGATTGTGGTAAGGGAGCCATCAAGCTGAAGAAGGAGTGTTATCAGTTCCAAAGAGATGTTGACACAAGGAGGAGGCCTTGTAGAGGTCATCATTAGGCTGAAAAAACAAAATAACCCTGCCAGGTACAATCTGGTACATTCTTGGCGGATGGAATGCATTGACTCACTCAACAAGACCAAAAAACCTGGAAGACCACGCAAGGCCACTGAAGAAGATAATCACAGAATTCTTTCATACAAAGGGTATCTAGCCAAGTCAAGAACACGATTATCATTTTGCAATCAAGAGGCCCCTTGGACAAGGAAATGAACAGCTCATGATCCAAGGTATCCAAGGTATGGCGGCCAATGGAACTGGGCCACTGACTGTTAGCCACATTCAGCCAAATGCTGCAAAAATGTTTGAACCATTACATAATGGCCCAAAGCATACTGCAATGACCCAAAGTATATTGCAAAAGCAAAACAATTCTTCAATGGCCAAGTAAGTTACTTTAGCCTCATCGGAATATGTTTTTTTGTACTGAGACCAAAACTGAAGGCAGAGAAACTGACAGCAAGTGAACATGGCTGCAAAATAAAAGACTAGCTTGGTAGAGCCTCTCAAGGGAAGAAACTAAGCATTTTGTGATGTCCATGGGTTCTAGACTTCAGGCAGTCATTGACAGCAATCAAGACTTAGAAACAATTCCATCCAAATTATGCTAGTTGGTCCAGTTACTCTTGAGCCTAAGTAATAAAACTATGGTTAAAACCATGTATAAAATTGTAATTCCTAAATAGTTATTGCAATATTATTGTAGGCCATTTAAGATCACCATCCGATATAAAAATGTGTCATCATAACAAATCATCTTGCCTTTGTAAGGAAATTAACATACTGTGCCATTCTTAAAGTAACATAAACTCAGAGAGATTAAATTCTTTGTAATTTTTTGTGGGGAAAGCTCTGTGGTTATTTCCAGATAGTATTGTTTGAAAAAAATGTTTTGAGTGGAGTTAACACAGTTGGTGAGGTTCTCCTCAGCCTCAATGTTTCCACTGGTTGTGCTCGGCTGCTGACTCTGCCATTAAAATGACTAATCTCTAGAGCTGAGATTATAGATCTGCTCCTGCAAAGGCTTCCTCTGATCGGTCTAATAATAGAGGGTCATCACAGTCATATGATAGCCAGGAAGTATTCTGTCCCACTCCTGATCAAAAGGGCTGGTTTCATGTGTGAGGGAAACTGAACAAATTTGTGCAATTTCATCAGTAGAGAATTCTTTAGTTTGTTTTCTGAATGTTCCTAGAGTTGATTACCATCTCAATTAAAAAAAAATGTTCATAAAAATGTTTATTTCTGAAAAAACAAGACAGATCGCAAAGAGTGAGTTTTGCTTCTTCAACAGGCAATAAAGTACTTTTCTGACAAACATCAGAATGAGCAAGATAAAATGAAGAGGGCTAGTTTCCCGGACGGGACCTTCCCCAAGGGTATAAAGTTTAATTCATTCAAGTGTGAAGTTTTCAGAAGGTCAAATCAGGGAGAAGTCATGGTCTCAATTTTGTACCATTTTACATTTGATACAATACACCCAAAGCACACCCAAATCAAATTGTTTATTTCAATGCTATCATAAAAAAATGAAAGTTTTACAGAAGTGTCAAATAATGCATCCAAACATCCTTTTTTGTCCACAGCAAATATACAAATTGTAGTTCGCTCATAATCAACATATAAGAAGGCCTATGGTGCGTTAAGGCTCCTCTGAGCTTTACCAAAGTGTCTTCAGATTTTTATTACTGATGGACTGTGTGTGAGTCCATTTCCAGAAAAATCCCCCCCCCCGCCCTGTCTGTTAGACAATAATACACTTAAAGTCAGTTTGTCTGAGGGGAGAGAGGAGACACTGCTCTCCTTTAATGTCACTGTAAAGGAATAAAGAACACCAGTGGAGGGAGTGTGTGGATCGGTTGGGGGGGGTGTAGAAGCATGACAGAAAGTGAAAGACAGAGCAGGCGAGAGTGACAGAGAGAAGGAGAGCCCAACAGTCTGCAGTTTTTATACAATTAGAACTTACAGTAAGCATTCATCAAAGAAGCATACTGGAAATGTAATTTCTTTACTTTATACATTTTTCAATTACTGCTTTTCCTGCCCCTCCCCCCCTGCCCCCCGCCCCCACCTCCCTCCCTGTCACAGAAAAATTCCTTCTGATGCTGTAGCTTCACTTTTTTATTTCAGCCTTTTTCAAATTCGCTTCATACAATCAGGGATGAAGCTAACCCAGTATCTCTTCTCCCACAAAGCAACCTGCACCTCTAGTCATCTGCTAATGGTTTGGTCACACTCAAAGAAGAGAAATAGTAGAATGGGAAGGCAATCGCTTTCCAGTGATTGTACTGAATTTTTTTGCATTTGATGACCGACTAAGTGGTAAGTAGGTGTGGCAACCAACTGGTCACCCACAAATTGAAGGTGCAACACTCGCTTCCAGCTTCCAGTTTTGATTACAAGGTGATTGCACAGGTCACCTCATGGGAGGCTACCTGCATCCATACAGTTGTCATCTGACTGACTGCAATCATTCTCTACAGAGCCCTTGTCATCCAAATAAACCAAACACCCCCCCCCCCCAAAAAAGGAAAACTGATTATGCATTTTTGCAACATTTGTTCTAGTATCACATTTTAGAGCCACACGTGCTGCCTTATTTTGCACCATGTGTAATTTTTTAATATTGCTTAATGATGTTTTGGACCAAACAACAGAGAAATACTTTAAATGAGACAAAACAAGAGTTTGAATGACATCTGGGATTGTTTGTTCAGAACATTTTTTTAATAACTGACAACCACTTTCTGGATATGGTTATCCCAGGAGAGTTTCCTGTCTATAAGAATTCCCAAGAGCTTCACCTCTTCCACTTGTTTAACAGATGCATCCTTTATGCACAGATCCAGCTGAGGTTTGGCTCTTAGACACTGATTTTGGGCAAGAAGACCTGTCTCGCGGTCGCCAGTCTAATTCATCCCAAAGGTGTTCTGTTGATTCAGGACTCTGTGAAGGCCAGTCAAGTTCTTCCACACCAAACTGGCTCATCCATGTCTTTATGGAGCTGCTTTGTGCACTGGTGTGCAGCCATGTGGGAACAAGAAGGGGCCATCCCCAAACTGCTCCCACAAAGTTAGGAGCATGAAATTGTCCAAAATGTCTTGGTATGCTGAAGCATTAAGTTTCTTTCACTGGAATTCCTTAGTTCCAGTTGGCAGAGCCAAGCCCCTGAAATACATCTTCACACCATAATCCTCCTCATCCAAACTTTACACTTGGCATAATGGAGTCAGACAAGTCCCGTTCTCCTGGCAACCACATAAGCCACACCCAAAGTATGATTTGTCACTCCAGACTACATGTCTCCACTCCTCTATAGTCCAGTGGTAGTGTACTTTACACCATTGCAGCCAATGCATTGCACTGCACTAAGGCTTAGATGCAGCTGCTTGGCCATGGCAACCCATTCCATGGCCAAGCACATGAAACTCTCAACACACTGTTCTTGAGCTAATCTGATGCTAAATAAAGTTTGTAATGACTGACTGCAGAAAGTTAGTGACCTCTGAACATTATGTTCTTCAGCAACCTCTTTGTTGCTGAGTTGCTGTCATTCCTAGTCGCTTCCACTTTGTTATAACACTACTAACACATGACTGTGGAATATTTAGTGGAAATGAAATTTCACAACTGGCCTTGTTGCACTAGAGGCATCTTATGGTAAATGGAATTCACAGAGCTCCTGTTTGCAACCCATTCTTTCACAGATATCTGCAGAAATAGTCTTCGTCCTAGGTGCTGAATCCAATGATTTGCATGAGTGAGTGAATGCTTTTGGCAATATAGTTTGGTTGGATGCTTTCTGAAGTGTACAGGGCTAAAGTCTCTCCAGAGTTTCAGCCAAATTTTGCAAACCTGATCACACAGAGAGTCACATAGCAAATGGATAATGACCCAATCCAAGACGCAAATGAGAATATTCTTCAGTGGCCACCTGATCTCAAACCCGACAGAACATTATTTTCAGTTATTTTCTGTTATTGAAGACAAAACTGAAGGCATAGGGCAGCAATTGAAGCTGGGTTCAAAAAAGCATCTGAATGAAAGAAATGCAGCATTTGTTGATGTTTATCTACACTTGAAGCGGTTGTTTTAATCCAAGTATTAAAATTAGTACTTATTTTTAAAATTATATTGGTTTGTCCATTCTCTTTTGAGTCCTTGAAAATGGAATAAAATGTATTTTAAAAAATGTGCATAAAAATAACTGTAATTAAATAACTGAAAACATTTGAGTTAAAACTTTAATGTAAATCCTCTGTGGGGGTATACATAGGAAAAACTACAAAAAAGTGTCATTGTCCAAAGACCTATGGGTCTAAATGTATAAATAGTAGAGGCACCAAAAAGGTTAGTTCTAAACTGAAGAACCTTTTCAGATTCAATTCAATTCATTTATTTGTATAGCACCAAATCACAGCAGTCTGCTGTGCTGTATATTGTAGGTAAAGACCCTACAATAATTACAGAGCAAACCCAACAGTCAAAATGACCTATGAGCAAGCATTATGGTGACTGCGGGAAGGAAAAACTCTCTTTTAACAGGTAGAAACCTCCAGCAGAATACTAATGATAAAGATGAACTAATGATTAAAATCAGAATGGGGTATAAACAGAGTAAAAGAGGTGAATAAAAAGAAACGAGTGGCTCATGTTGAGAGGTAAAACATCTTTAAGAAATCAAGCTGCCTTTTTTCAAGCTCCAGAGACTACTCTGACCTGGAACATACTCATTCATACCACCAGACAAGACATATTTTGGACAAAGAGAAGGGCACGCACACCCAAAAAGTCAAAAGGGTGCAGGAACAAAATCAAGCACAAGACCAAAAGGAACAAAAGAACTACTTTCCCAATTTTTTATTTTTTTTTAAGTGTGATTAGATGCAGTTGTTATGCCTTTCCTTATCTGGACAATAGGCACTCCTAATCACATGACCACACAATGAGTGGGCAGGTATATAAATATTTGTTGAATCTGAGTCTGAAGAAGGGCAGCTGTGCCCGAACGGTCACTTTTTTTGCTACTTTTTTTTCCAGGAGCTTCTTTGGTGTGCAGACTTTCTTCTAATGCACAGCCTGCATAACTATATGTACAAGATCGTTAGTCAATTCTGGTAAAAATGCTTAAAAAATTTTCCTCTAGAAGTTATAGTTTCACCACGATCTTTACTTTATTCTGTCATAGATTGTTATTCAGGATTCTTAAATTGCCTCTTTCTGATAATGTCTGATAATGACCTCTGCAACTGGCTGGTTGTTAGGAACAAATGAATGAACAGTGTTAGACAAACGTTCAGCTTCCAGCTGATAATAATTAATATGAAACATTATAAATGGTTGATTGTGTGATTAATCACAATTGTACTGACAGGCTTCAGTTTAACTCAAAGCTTTAGTCATTAGTTGTTAGTTATCAGTATCAGTTGTTATTACTCCCACAGCCATGGCCAGTAGGGAACCTCTTGACCTCAGTAGGATTCAGTGGGTCATTAGCAGAGATTAAACTGACGGGAGACCAGGAAGAAGATCAGAAATCAGAGCAGAGAAAGAGTTCTTGAGTATGTTAATCCAGCTTTCACACATATTCAGCGTCCCATGTCCCTTGGATGTACATAGCACACCAATCCAACATAATATTGTTTTCATTTGTCAGGCATTCACAGACATATAATGTTTGTTTGTTTGTTTATTAAGATCCCCATTAGCCACAGATATACTGTAGCTATTCTTCCTGGGGTCCACAAATCATCAAATAATGTTGACAGTGCACATAAACATAACAGACACTCACTCATGACTGAAAAAAGATTCAGGCAGATAGAAACAAAATCTGCCTTAAGTTTTTTTTTTGTTTTTTATCATGAATAGCCATGATGACACTTTATTAGAGATTTGATTTTTTAAAATTTGAGCTAATATTTTAGATAATCACCTTTACTCATGGTGAATGTGAAGTGTCACCATGCCTACTAATTGTGCATTTGAGCGATCATTGCAATCAAGTCATTCTCATTTAGGTGAAATATACTAGAACATCAGACTAAACAAAAGACCAAATGTAAAAAGAACTTATTTAACACTTTTTGTCTTACATTGAGCTGATTCTTTATGGCTGATTGTCAGGAAGCAGGTGCACCATTTTTGATCAGTACCTCTTCTGATATTAGGGGTTGTTTAAGGGAAAGGGCTCCATGGGGACCAGCAGAACTGATTGCTGTATGTTTATATCAGTTTCTGCTGGAGGGAAACATGAGCAGAAATCTTTAAGAGACAGAGAGGGTCCACATAGATCTCCAGGGCCACTTCTCAACCATTTCTGGATGGTCTGTAATACACTATGCTCTGCTCAGAGTCCTGTATGTCTTGTTTATCCAGCCAATCCCTGGTGAGCTGGTATTACAATCCATTTCTATAACAACTTGTGTGTTTTTGTGTGTGTGTGTGTGTGTTTCATCTTCTCCCTGCTTAACAGCATTTCAAAGTATCATTAAAATAGCTGGCGACTCAAAACCAAGTCAAGACATCATGCTTTGACAAAAAGGTTCGTCACTTAGTTACACTTTTACACGATTCTCTTGACCAAAACCTCCTGACACAGTTTTTGAAAAGGTAAAAATCAAAAACTACAACATGCCTAAATTACCCACTCACACACATTCACACAAGCAGTTCTTTCCACAGCTACGTGCTTTCTATCATTCGCACACCGATCAACACATCGGAGAGCAATTTGGGATTCAGTATCTTGCCAAAAGATACTGCAGACTGGAGCAGCCAGGAATCAAACCACCAACCTGCTCTAGGTGACCTGCTCTACCTCCTGAGGTAAGATAAATTGATTGACTGGAATTGAAGAATTTTCCATTTCTGTGACTAAAAAAATTCTTTACTTTGGGTCATTTGATTTGTTACATGCCTTCTCATTAGTTTTGCATCCTTTAGCTGAATCTGAGAAGAGAGTTCGACTGGCAGTCAAACATGTTTATGCGATAACATTGTCTCCAACGTGTTTGACACATGTGCCAACCTTCTTCACAGGGTTCTTGAATTCTGCAATCATCCCTTTTAGCTGTCTGCAGGACATCATTTGTAGACGTAGAGTTCAGAATTTGTCTCTTACTATTCAGCTAATTATAAATATTTGTCTAGTATGATTTTTTTTTAACACAAATTCATGTGGAGGATTTTTTGGGGCTGTCACCTACAGACTCACTTGAGCCTGTTTGTTGTTCAGACAAACCAGTGGTTCTGTGAGCGTTCACTTCCTCCTCAGCTCTCCAGCTTTTGTTTTGGCATCTCGCCACTGTTTGTTTGTGTTTGCCCATTGTTGGTTCCGCTGGGCCGCCTTTCCTCTATTGTGTCATGACCAAATGTCTAAGTGAGAGCTAACGGAAGGCCTCATGGGGCCAATGAATGCATATATGTGTGTGAGTTGGAGAGAGAGAGCGTATTGTTCTTTAACAAGGTGTTTGTTTGTGTACATATCTTGAAACAATTTGTATCTATGCACAACTTTTGTCAGTATATAACTCTGCATAAATATACATATATGCCTTTGCGTGTGTGTGTCTTTGAGCACAGGGTTCCCCAGGGTCACAGTGAACAGCTTAGAAAACATGGTGTGGCAGATAAATAAATCCCCACTCACACAAACATGAA
>VUQJ01003332.1:11881-26641 GCA_015108635.1 Andinoacara biseriatus | reverse complement strand
TTCACAATTAAAATGTTTTTTTTTTAATATATATATATATATATATATATATATATTTTTTTTTTTTTAAGGGTTAAATTCCTAGAAGGACTAAACTGCCTCAATTTCAGTAGAGAATCTCAAGTATCATCACTTCTGCAGTACCTTCCTCCTCCTCTTTCTGGTCCTCTTTCACAGCTTGAGTCTCAACTACTGGCTGAGGTGGAGCACTCTCTTCCTCTTCTTCTTCTTCTGTTGATGAAAAAGTTAACTGTATGAAGACATTACAAAATAACTCTCAATCAAACAAACCGGTGTAAGAAATAGTAAACGAGTATGTTTGTGATCTTTGTTTTCTCTAAATTTCAAAATTTTAACATGGATAAAAATCTAATTCAAATAAAGAACTTCAACAAAATAAATAATTATGCCTCCACACAGACATTTCATACCTTTTGCTCACTACATTTTCCACATTCATTATTTCCCTTTGAAAAAAAGCTCCACCCAGTGATTACAGGCACAGCAATAGGCTGATTTTGTATCTCTGCGTTGCATTTGTTTGGTTTGTCAGCACAATGTCTTCTTTCAAAAAGAACTTGCCTCTGTAAAGCGGGGAAGTTTGTCATTTGTATTAAAGGGACACAGCGCAGCGGGTGTCTTGTTGTCATAGGGACCCCTGTCTTTCCCAACTGTTAATGAGACCCTAGCCATTCAACAGAGTCTAGCTGTCAGTGTAGCTGTTTCCTGTGTGTCCTAGTAGCAGGTTGCCCCCTTCTAGGCCACGGGGCAGAGGGTGTGGAGCAGCTGCCCAGGCCCGTCCCATTGGACTGGCCAGATGACGGCATGGTGCAAAAGCAGATGGTGATGCTGGGATTGTCTTGTGTTCTTCAGAGGTGGCATGGGGATGGCACAGAGGTTTTCCGCATGGCTGCCCCGAGACAAGCTTCTCCCTGAACGGCAAGCCTGTGCAATTACCATCCTAGCAGGAGGTCCTGCAACTCCTATTCAACCTCAGAGAATGTACGACAAAATACAGGCCACACCAGCTGGCAAACTGCACACCGGCTCTACCTCAAAGAAGATGAACACATCTTTTCCAAACACATCTCCTAGAGATGGTATATAGACTATGCCTAAAAAAATATTAGCAAAAGGACAAAACAGATTCATGAGGAAAGTGGAAATACTCGCCTGGTTCCTACATGCGTTTTATCTTTGTATGAACCTTACAGTTAATCTAAGATGACAGCACCACACGCCAGAATTTCCTTCCTACTGAGATAATCTAAATGATAATGTCATCTGTCACTTTGTCCATAAAGTGATTTATCCCTTTTCTCAGATGGGGGTTTGGGGACGAAGGTTACTGGGTGCACTGATGAGTTTACAGAACTGGGTTGATGACACAAGCCATTTCAATGTGCGGCCATACTCTGCAACCAACAGGAGAAGGTTAAAATCTTTCCTTTCAAGGGCCTCAATCAGGCTTAAAGGAAAACAGTAATCACTGTCTTTCAGCTAGTCCCAGCCGTGCTCGTCAGCCCTTTCCCTGGTGAGGCAGCCAGAGCAATCAACCTGCCAGGCATTAGGAGCGGATAGACAATCTGAAAATAAAGGGTATAATGCACCTGCCAGCCAAAATGGCCATTTGGAGAAAAGCTAGTGATCCTGGTGACCCCACTGGGGATGTGTGTGTGGGGGGAGAGGGGGAGTAACAAGGGTGGGTGGGTTGCATTTAACAGAATTCACCCGGATCAGCAATGTCCCATACACCGACACCTCCTCTCAAAGCAGCAAAGCAGGCCCAATTATGGCTTTTGTACCACTTAAGAAATAAAAGCTTTTTTTGTATGTAGTGGTGGTGGGGGAGTAATCACAAGTCTTCCTCAATAGACAATATATTAATGCAAACATGGCGTGTGGCCAGTGATGAACAACTATAAAACTAAATGACCTTGTAGGTGGCATCCACTTTCTATACGCACAGACAGACCAAGGCTCTGACTTCAGCATGTGCAACATGAAGACCAATAATGAAATTACCGAAGACAAATTTCCACCAATACACACGTACATGTGAAGCGTACAAAAAGCATTAAAAAAAAAAAGTGTGCAGGTGCTTGTAGGAGTGTAGCAAATAAAAAGTATCAGCAAACCCAATTGCATGAATAACAAAAAATATAAATAGCATAGGTGTTGAAATCATAAGCAAAGAAAAAAGGAGGATATGCTCAATTTTTTTTATTCCGAATGATTAGCTACTGTATGAGCAAAGGATACAACAGATATTTAAGGGTACTAATCATCAAGTGCATAAAAGCTGACCACAATTACAAGTGGCACTTCAAACAAGAAGGCCATTAAGGGCTTTTGTGATTAAAAGTTTTGACCTGCCTCTGAATTCAGTGTGATTAAAACAATCACATTCAATTAAATATTAGATTTACTAAACTGCTCTACATACTTATATTCCTGACGAGCCTTTTTGAAATGCTGTGCTAGACGAACCAGTCTAGCCCTCCTCCTCCACCCCACATATACTCCCAAACCTCCAACCTTCAACAATATCTTATGCCATAATTACAGCCTCTTGTTGAAGAGTGCATACTGATGCTGCATATTACCTACTAGTGCAATCTGGGGATCCTGCAGTGGTGGCACATTCACCAATCTCTAATGGCTTAAACTAACAAATTTTCTGAAGCTTCCTAAAGATGAAAAAATTCATTTCCAGTGCATCAAGCTTCGGGTGCTGAATGTGGGGCAAAAATAATATGATTATAGTTTTTTTATGTAGAAAAATGAAAAAAAATTGTCATTTCTGTGCCCTTCGAATGTTTTGTTTGTTTTGGTTTTTAGGTGTTTGGCAGTTAGTTTGGTTCAAGCATCTTGGAGAGTTTGTCACTGTTCTTCAATAGCGTTAGTGTGTCAGTGCCTTCTCATATAATCTCAGACTGACCCTATAATGCTGAGATCAGCTCTCTCTGTGTGCCTGATCAGTTGCAGGGCTTGTTGTCATAGTGTTGCTGAGTGTTTGGGGTTGCTGTAATGCAGAAACATGCATTTGGGAGCCAACCAGATGTTTTCCTAAAGGTACTGTGTAATTAAAAAAAAATTTCAACAGCTAATATGCCTTAAAATGTTTGCAATGTATCCTATTTAATTGTCAAAAACAGGGATTAATTATAATTGTCTTCTTTGTTCGCTTCCTTTGGGGGTCACCACCATGGATCACCTGCTTCCATCTCACCCTATCCTATCCTTTGCATCGTTTTCTGTCACACCAACCTTCTGAATGTCCTCCTTCACTACATTCATGAATCTTCTCTGTGGTCTTCCTCTTTTCCTCCTGCCTGGCAGCTCCATCTTCAGCATCCTTTGTCCAGTATATCCACTGTGTTTCCTCTGCACATCTCCAAACTGCTCAACCTGAGCTGTCCCTCCAACCTACTCATTTCTAATTCTACTGCTCTTGGTCACTCCCAACAAAAATCTTAGCATCAGGATTAATTATAAGAGGAAATTAAACATACAAATGGAAGTCATCCTTATACAAGCACATGTATCTGAGAACACGCAGATGAGTTTTGTGATACACCAAGATAAAAAGTGGATGGCTTCTCCTCGACTGTTCAGAGGATATTCTTTGTGTCAATGGGGCAGATGATTTTAAAATCTTAAATCTTTCACTCCTTTTTCAGATATGTCTCGTTGGCACTGTGGGAACCTTCAGTTTGGAGCAGCCAGGGCATGGCAGCTGCTCCCCTCTAATGCCACCGCCTGCTGACCTTGAGAGTGCTGTGGCGTTGCCTCCTTTTGACAACATGATAAATCGCTCAATCAGAAACCAAGCCTGACGCCACCCCACACATCAAAAATGCGCCAAGGGGAGCAAGCTGGGAAGGAGCTGCCGTCTCATCGAGTGCCAGAAGTGATGGTGTGAAAATGCACAATGTCACTGAGTGTGTTTTGTTATGTGCCTGTTCGGTGAAGGGAGAAGACAGGGAAGCGAGGGAGTTGATGAAATGATTACATAGTGGCAGAGAGGGGAAGGTGGCCCCGTGTTGAACAGCTGGCAGAAACCATCGCTGTTTAACAGAGTTTTACAATGCCCAGTAGAGTCCGGCGTAAAGAGCGATGAGGAACACTGGGATGCTCTTCATCCTTCACTGGTTCTGCTTGTAGTTTTCCACAAAATCACACAATTTTGTATTACGCGAGCTGCATGCCACCTCAGAATTTTCCACTGAACTGATTAGACCACACAACCAACACTCAGCACACTGTTGAAAATCCTATCCAGGGTTTTAGGGATGCTTAGAAACATGTGTTAGCTGATGCTAATAATTTGAGAAATCATCTTAAATAAAATAAAAAAACAAAAAAATAAGACAGTGGTTATGAGTGGAGGTACAAGACAACTATCCTAATCAGGATTTCAGTCAAGCATATTACTCACCATCAGTGATTAGAAAAATCAACCAAGAACAAGAAGCATGACCAAAAATATCGCATATATTTGATTGAACATGTGTCCACCATGTGGATTTTAGTAAAAACCCAAATATTCTTTGTCTTACCACATGAAAGCTTCGGCGCAGCAATTACATACATATTGACACGCATCAGAGGGAACAAGCAGTCCTGTGCACGGCATTTCATATCTGCCCTTCCAATCTCATTTCTCCTTCCTGTCACGGGCTTTCTCATCCTGCTCATTAATTATACCAAAGCAGCATTGGCTGGAAGGTTCAGAGGAGCACAGCTTGTCAGAATCTAATCCCTGCCCTGACTTCTTATATTTCCTGGGCCTCATTTTTCCCCTTTTCTTTCATCTCAGTAAAATCAAATCTCTTGGACTTGTTGTTCACTTCCGCTCTCAGACAGGCCCTGTTAAGAAGGTTTCTCTAAAAAGTGATACACCCCTATGGAAGCATACAGATATGTACATGCACTGTTACTGTGTTTTTCAAGGTTAACCTACAAGATTTCATAAGTCACCTTCTTTCGCATGAGTAATGGTCTGGGTCTCCTTCGTGTAGGACACAGTTTCACGCGGTGGGAAATCCACTTGTGTGACTTTGGCCATCCCCAGTTTTGGAGTTACACGCCTAAAAGGAAAGAACAATTCAAAACTTTGCACACCATCACTCTGAAGCAACAATAAAGACAAAAACATACAAAATAGCGCTACATCTGTAACCACTCTCACCTCCTTGCAAGTGGGATCTTGTGCTGATTAAAGTAAGTAAATTAGTCTTTTATGGGATGGCAAAGACTTCAGTTTAGTTTAAAAAACTATGTAAATAATTAAAAGGCTTTGTCTCGCCATTCTTGCATGCATCACTACATGGTTTTCTGTCTTAATTGAATAATGACTTCGAAAGACAAAGTAATCATGCCATAGATTGAGAGAAGGGAAAATGACCAGGAAAGAAGAGAAGAGAGTGTCCAGTACCCCAGCTCAGAATCAGAGTGAAGTTGAAGAGTGGACGGGTCAGAGTCCCAATGCAGATTCCTGGTTAGTGTCACAGCAACAAGGCAGCATTAGTGAGAGAAAAACAGGCAAGCACAAATGAGGAGAGGAAATAAAGTTAGCATTATGGCGCACAACATGCTGATTGGATCCTCTAGGTCACAATTCAATTTATTTTGCATATCCAAGCACCCTCCAAGTGAGTTTTCTTTATTACAAATTAAGCTTGAATCTGCTTACATAAACCCTAAGATGGAACAATGTATCCGCTTTAAAATGCATGGGCACACAGAGCCTCTGAGTGGGATGGCACAAGGTGTAATGTTCAGGCCGAACTGTGTCGCAGCAAAGCACTGAGTGCTGTGCCGACAGAGGAGGGGAAAGAGGGAGAGCGCGAGAACCCTCAGGGAGAAAACATGACCTCCATGTGTGTAGGAAATGGCCATGCTTGTGAGGGAAATGAGTCAACACGTAGGGGGAACAGCTCACTAGGTCTGATGGGACACTGGGGGAGCTTGAGTTTCAGCTCTGGGAAGGGGCTCTAATTAGGGGTTAAGAAGTCCCCCAGGCGTCACAGCAGCCTGCTGCTTTATTGTTAATTTAGGATTGTTCTAATTCAATGGCACACAAATGAAATAAACATGCACTCAGTTGGCATAAATTCATCATCATTCACTGTAATGATGCAGGGCTTTGTAAAATGTTTTAACTCAGTTGCTCTTAATGCAATCATGCTTTACAGGTATTCATAACCTTTGTTTATAGAGTTTGAAAGTAATGCCAAGCATAAGAAAGCAAAACACACAAGCTTCTTTAGGTTGTTTTCAAAATGCTTCAAAAACTAATTTGCTGTAAAACAGTTCTGCAAATTAAGCTGTAACAAAGACACTGGAAACATATTGCAGGCATAAACAGTTAAAAAGAGTTTTAAAAAAATGGAAAAAAAAAACTTTTTGAGAAAACAAAGTAGACCAACAAAGCACCAAGCATTTGAACAGTATCACTCGGGTAGAAATATTGATTTTTTTGCCTCCCAAAACAGGGATGTTTGCATTGTTTGCAAACTTGTCAATACTGTACATCTGCGGAGGAGTGTGAGTGTGTGTGTGTACCTTGGTCCTACAGCTCCATCAGAGTCCTGGCTCCCTGTATCACTCGGTGTGCCTGCAGATTTGGCAGTTGGAGACGTGGGAGGAGGGACTACACAGAGAGACAAACAAATAATCATCTGTTATAATGTAAAGATGCTGTTTACAGCAGCACAGTACAAAATAAATCATCTATGCAAAGCAAGCAAAACACACAAATCTAAACAAAATTAGAACTCTTGTGAGCTCAAGACATGTTGTGAAAGGGGATTTAAATACTATTATACTATATCTTCAGCAATTGAATAATAAGTAAAGCACACAAAAAAGAACCCTGGAAACTACCAATGTTAAAAATCCAACCATCATGTTTGTTAATATCTTGTTCAGGTCCATCTTAGTCCACCCTGAAAGATTTTTATATGGATCTCTTCTGCCATCTACTGTTAGCAACATGACAGTACTCGAAAATATGAGTGGACCAAGACATAAACGCAAACAGTATACTAGGAGCATTTTGAAAATGTTTAACTTTTATCAATGCTTCCACCTATTATCATCTACAGTGAGAGTTTGGGTCTGTGCTCCAGCATATTTCATATGAAATAACTGTAATGTCCACCACATTAAATTGCCAACATTCAGTATTATTGTTAGGTCTTTTTAATCCATCAGTATTGAGAAGAACAACTATTTCTTCCTTTTAACAGGTTCGTCCAATTTTAGAAGACAGTAAGTAATTGTAAAATGTATGTGTACTTTTCCTAACAAAAATGAAATGTTTATAAGCAAAAAAAACTATGCTGCATCTTTTCCCTGAGGTTTTAGCTTTAAGTTAGGTAGTTAACAAATCAAGTGATTGAATTTGGCCATTAATGAATATTCCACTGCTTGGACAAAAAAAATCTGACTTTTTTTGAGGTTACTCCAGATGTTCTGGTGTAGATGATATGAAATGAAAAGCGCAGTGCACTGCCCACCCAACATGAATATGAATATCTAGGCACCCGAGTCAAAACACGGGCAAAAATGTAGCCTTTCTAATACAATGACTGAAAGGTATTTGTATGTAAACGAAATGGTATATAGTTCAAAAGTAGAGCTGTACGTAAAAACAAACCATACCAACAGTAACATCTGTGGTTATGCCCACGCTCTGTAGAAGAGCCTCAGCTTCACGCCTTTTCTTCTCCAGGTCAGAGTCATCCTGAGGAAGTACGACCTCTTTCAGTTCCGCCTAGGATCAACAATACACCAGTAATATCAATAGTATGTTGAGTGGACTGCCGGCAACACATTCAACCATCTGTTTTCTTCTACTTATCACAGAGGGCTGAAGAAAGGCGGAGTACATCCTGGATGAGTTGCCAGTCTATCACAGGTCTACACAACACATTAATCTGGCTTTATGATTCACAGCTATGAGGAAGCCAACCCAAAGCCCAAATTACTAAATTAAAAAATAACTACTTAATTACCATTAGCTGCACTCTGTGCAAGAATCTTATTACTGTCAAAGGAAATGGCAAGTGCAGCAATGGAGCTGATCACCCCCTCAACACCAATAAGGATACATAACATTAAGTTGGGGTGATTGTGTGAAGAGGAGGTGATCCATTAATTGGAAAATCATTGATTTGATTCCTGAGCTCCATCAGCCTGCATATCACAGTGGCTTTGGGCAAGATATTTAGCCCCAAATTTCTCTTGATGCATCCATCAGTGTGTGATAGCCGCATCAACAGAATAAGGCAGTGTATGAATGTGTGTCTGAATGGGTAAATGTAGTGTAGACAAACTTTAGACAATAATACTAGGAAAGTCCTTTATGCTGTCAAATGCCAGTGGAAGATACCAGAAATATGGATGCTATTTACTACCTCTGAACAAAATGCAAATTAGATTTTGTACACGGTCATCATTTAAGTGAAAGGTACCATTTGTCCCTACCATTTTAACATTTCCAGACAAAACTGCAAGGTGAAAAGGTTTTACCTTGCTTCTCC
The DNA here is from genome assembly GCA_015108635.1 of Andinoacara biseriatus. Taxonomy (NCBI): domain Eukaryota; kingdom Metazoa; phylum Chordata; class Actinopteri; order Cichliformes; family Cichlidae; genus Andinoacara; species Andinoacara biseriatus. The sequence goes on along the minus strand of VUQJ01003332.1, from coordinate 18,089 downwards.
CCATGTGCACACAAAGCCACTGTATTTTAACATGTCAAGATAAGAGTATCAAGGCTTATCTTCTTCTTAGCCAGAAGTGTAGCGCTGAGCTTGCATAGGTACCTGTAAGCAGTGGGACTTACAGTGTATTTACCATTACCTAAAAACAGCCACAGATATATTAACAGCACGTCTCTAGCAGAGTAAAACTGCAGTCATCATACAGTCTTTTTTACATTCATGCAATCTGTGTTACAGATAGTTTTTGCTCCATGACCTACGCCTGTAATGCAATGCTTTCTGTCAGGCAGTTTTTATAATACAGTAAGTACTCTGGTTAAACTACAGAATTTTGGGAAAAGTACTCCCTAAAGGTCAAACTCTGGGAACAAATGAACATTCTTTTTTCGTCCATTAATCTGCAGCATTCATACCAAACAGAAATACAAATATTGTGTAGGAAAAAAAATCAGTGTACCATCAAACTAATCTGGACAACAAGAAAAAAAAAAGATTACATCAAAAATTGGAAAGGAAATTTCAGAAAGAGACAATGGCATAATATTAAGAATATTGTACTAGTGGACACATGTGTGCTTGTTCAAAAGATGTGGAGGAAGTATTCAGACTAAAAGTTGCATTTGGAAAATAACCATAATAAGGAAGAGTAGTACATTGTTAGGAAAGTATTTAACTGTCTAAACTGGGAATTACTCAGATAATCTACAGGCATTTAAATTACAGAGCAGTATCGGAGCATATTTTTTTAAATACATTGCACATTATATAAATGTAAAATTAAACACAAAAAGTGATGTAACAAAGTTAAGAATGGCTGAAGGGGGAGACTGGGAAAAGTCAGCAGAATGCTGCTAGCAGAAAATGTACACTGTACACTAACCACCTCATATTCCTTTGTTTAGGCCCACGTTGAGCTTTTTAATGTAATCTAATTATTGGCAATCAGCAAACAATCTATGAAAAACATTTTACTTTTTACGCTCTTTCTTTTGTCATCTAAAACAATTGATGTTGAATATATTCTCTATCTAAAAACAGAAACCCTTAATGGCTGCAGAATTATATTAGGATTAGAAAAAAGTTATCACTGAAAGAACAGGGTTGCTATGTTAATCTAAATATGCTACCTTTCTCAGAAGAACCTTGTGTTTTTGTCAAGCGTCTTGGGATGTGCTGTGTGCATTATCTATCTTTTTACACTCTAAACCTCAGATGCAAGGTGCCATCCAAGTTAGTCAAGGTATGTGAACCAATGTGAATTTAAAACATTGTTAGCGCACCTTTTTGCGCTCCTCCTCCTTCCGTCTTTTCTCCTCTCTGATTTGTGCCAAGCGTTGTTTCTTTCTTTCAAGCTCTGCTTTCAGCTCACTTTTGTCAGACATGATGCCAAAGCTGCACCAAAAGAAAAAAGAAAAAATTAGAACTATGCTAACATATACACGTGTACATATACAGTATTTTTTTTCAGCTAAAACTACAGACAGGCCTTAAAGTATCTGGGCAGCAGCACAATCTTTGTTTCAACATGTGATTTAAGTACAAACTTTCACCTTTAATTCAAGTCATTTGACAAAAATTTTGCATTTTGCATTAACTATTTAGAATGGACACAATCCTGCTGCCTGTTTGTGTCTCTTTGCTCAGACTCAGCCAAATGCTATAGACCAAATAACTCAAGAGCACACTGCAATAACAAATCAAGAGTTTCTCAAGGCTAAGAAATCAGATATTCTTCAAATGCCAAGTCAGTCACCTGATCTCAGCACAATAGAGAATGCTTTTCAGTTACTGAAGACAGATGAAAACTGAAGACTCACAAACAAGCTGCAAGGGAAGGTGGCAGCAGCAAAGACCTATCAGAACATTTGGAGATGTCTGAATGGGGTCTAGATTTCATGCGCTCACTGGCTTCAAAAGATAAAAACAATCACGATCTTCTGATTTAAATCCCTATGTGGTGGTTTACAGAGGAAAAACTACAAAAAAATGTGGCATTGTCCAAATATTGATGGACCTGACATTAGCTTATATCAAAGTGTTGACTGAAGCAAACATCGTGAGCGTCCCAGGGTTCCCGTTGTGTTTACAGCATCTCCTCACAGCTTCAGGACCACCTTACAGCAACTCAGACAGCTTGTAGCTACCCACCTTTTCACAGTTTGCACAATTAAACCGAGCAGTGTTTCAGCCTCCCTCGTGGATGGGTCATTGAGTTATATGTTTTAGCCAAATATTATTTCTTCGCTCCGTCACGTAAAGCCTGGCTGACCAGTCATTGTCATCAGCTAGCTAACAGAGAACCCCACCCTACAGTCGGTACAATCTCCTACATCCAGTAACCTCAACCCGGTGTTATGTTATCCATGTAGGTTAGTTGTTTAAGGTTGATATTAGATTAATGTACATAAACTGAAAGCAACATGATGCTTTGTTTATTAATTACACTTCAGTGTAAAGGAAAACCCGCTGAAGCGGCCTGGGTTGTTGCTAACAGTAGCCTTCCGTGTTATAACCACAGAGCTGGCTTTTCCACACTTTACACTTAATAAACATTCACTACTCTGTCCACTTATTTATATATTTTTCTTGCGGCCTTTAAGGTCATAAAAGGTGTTACCTTCAGTTCAACCCAACAACGGTGGCTAGAGATGCAGCATTTTGCTCGAAGCTAGTTAGAGCTACAGCAGTTAACCGGACTCCGGTCTATTGACCACACGGTAAATAAAGACAGTTCGCTTACGAGTACAGGCGTGGTTTTACAGGTAAGTGATGCCACAGCTATCATAATATTGACATGTAGAAAACAAACCTTACAGAAAGTTTTGGACCTGACACCAAATGGCTTTAATCAACACTCTGCCAAAACAATCGAACTCCCGACCAAACTACAGGTGCTCGGTAGAGCCAAAAAGAGCTGCCTCGCCTTGACGTGGCTGCGGCGCTGTCATTTTCAGTCCAAGCACGGAGCGCTTAGTGCCTGGCTTCAACTATAATGGGGCATTAAAAACAGGAAGATTATTGCTGAAGCTAGTTGTTCATGTCCTCAATTATTTTGCACTGCTTTTTAAAAAATTATTATAGGACCGTATCAAGGACCCTCAGTCCAAATGGTTCATGTATTGCGTCTACATTTTTAAAAATTCCTGCAGTCTACGTTTAAGGTTCAGTCACATCTGACTCGACTTACGTTGATTATAAGTAAAGATATCCAAATTCCTACTATACCTGTGTAGGAGCAAATACAATTTCACCCTATAGGCAAAGAAACAAGTGATTTTGCCTTATTGGAGCACCTGGCCAGTACTGAAAGAACTTAGATGCTGTAAAGCACTGTCCTTTTTTATGTAGTGCAGCTGTGAAAATATCACATGCACCAATGTGCTCTGTATGGCAATTGTTAACTTTCATATAAAGAATTCCATAAAGGTGGTTTCTCCTTATCTGTATACATGCAAGTGTAAAAGGCAGAGTAAAGAGGACATTATCTCAATACCTCACAGATGTTTGTGCTCAAAGTCAGAATAGAAATGGGGGGGGGGACTTAAATGTGCATCAATTTTCTACTGTATACAGAATAATTTATATAGTTTAAAAAAGGATATTAATTTTTATAATAACAATGTAACAATCACAGTTTAGCGTGGCTGTGATCTAAAGCATGAATAGACTTTTTCCACATCCAGCAAGAAATAATGTGTATAGCAAATATTTATTTGAAAATATACTTTGGGTAACAAACTCAGAAAATACAACATAGTGTATAGAAAACCTGTGATGATTACTTTGTGCAGTGTTTGCCTATTTTTATATAATTATCTGAATCTTATTATTATAGTAGCTCACCATTATTTACATGCACTTACAACAATAAACACTGGAGCTCAAAATGAAATACTTTAAGGTACAAGAGTGATACAAGTTGATGTATTCATTTTGACTTTCCCTGGCTATCAGTTAGCCTGCTCATCAGCTTTGTTACTCCTCTTCCTGACATCTCCAGTGGCTTCAGCGTCACTTCCATCCTGCAGTTGAGACAGTGCTGAACTAACTTTGCTGTTGTCCCCACTTCCCCCATTGGTATGCAGACTATGCATGATCTGGTCTCTGGGGCGTTTCCAAGATGTTCGAGTGGCAATCCAAAGGATTAGACTTCCGAAAAGCACCAGGAGGACTCCCAGTACATTCACAAAAATTGCCTCTGGGGGAGAGTCCTTATACGTTGGGTCTTTCCTGTGTAAAAAGAAGAACGTTATTTTCACTGTTCAGCATTTACATTGTGTCTTCTATTTAACCACTCTCAGCCTCTATTTTAATACTTACAGGCCAAAGATGAGTTTCTCTGTGATGCCCATAAGTGCCACAGCTATGACACTGGCAAAAAGTAAAAGACCGCTGTAGACATGGATGGGCATGAATGCTGCCCTCCAGGATACAGGTGTAACTGGTATCAAGTACATGCCAACTCCAAGAACAAGCTGCCCATTGAAAGAGAGAGACATGAAAAAACTCACATAACTGAAGACTGTTGTTCACTATGACTTTGGCTTTTAGAAACAACAGCAAGAGTTTCAGAAAAAAATGAAAAAGCTCTTAATGTGTTAACAGTCCAATCTAATAGGTAAAAGTATAAAAACACTGAAACAGCTGAGCTTATTAGGTAAATTGTCAGTCTGCACTTTATAACCAATGTAGTTCACTGTTTTAAATCAGTAACTTAAAATAAATACTGAAAAATAGCATGCATTTACCTGTAGACCATACAGTATAACAGCTGTGAGGCCCAGCCAGCTATGAAGACTGTACATGTTGGCAATGTTGGCAGCATTGTGGAAGTCAAAAACTGCCACCATGGCTATAGCAGCAAAAACAAAGGCCAATAAATTCAGTCCTGCATGAATGAACTTCATCATGAGTTTGCTGCACTGCCAGGTCCAGGGGAGTCTGTAGACTATTATTGCTGCAAGAGAGTGTCAGACAAACAGTTAACAGGAAATTAAGGCAACTGTGATACTTAAAAAATATAAATACAACAATTAAATACGTTTTAAAATATATCTAAATGAATGTCTAGTTTTTTTTTGTGTTTTTTGGACTACATATCCCATATTCCGGACCTTATATTATCTAGGCTGTTATGTGTGACAGCTACACAGCCTAATGGAAAAACACTGCGGTCAAGTGAGCCCTCATTTTTGAAGTCACGGTCATGCCCGCCGCACGTAGATTTATGTTGCGCTTTTACTCTACATAATACGATACCGGTGCAGATGGACCGGTATCGTATTGCTTTATTGCTTTATTGCACATTATAATACATGATCATCCTTATACTGCACACTATAATAATTTTAGTTAAAAACTCAAATTCTTGAAAAGGTGACCAAATTTGTAATGGATTTCAATGCATATTGACCCCCAAGTCTGTACATAATAATTGTTGTGTAATATTGCTCCATTGTTCCTAAAAAATTAAATGCCAAGCCTCCAAATACTTAAGTCAGGTTTGAATAAAAAGGTGTAATTTATCTATCATTTCAAGCTGTTATAACAGAAATTATTTTATGGGTACTGTACGGTATTTGTAATATAGCCATTTAAAAAGTGTATTTACAGGAATGCTGTTTGAGGTGACAACTCTTTAACTTGATTCTCCCTCAGGCTGACCTCCACTGTACCTCTTGTGACTTAAACCTCACTGAACTGCACAGTTTTAGAGGAAATTGTAGGCAAAATCCAGTCACATTACAGTACTGTATTTCTAACGCTTCCATTTCTGAACTGGATTTATAGGTGTACTGTTGGACGCGATGCAACTCTTTAAGTGTTGCCAACTTAGTGACTTTGTTGCTAGGCTTTTTCCCCCTTGCGACTAGCGACAAATGTAGCTAGTTTTTCCAGTGACATCAGAGAGTTCTGGAAACCTGAAATCCTTCTGTCTTCGTACTGCGTCCGTTATATAAATTTGGCATCGCCTGGACCACCAAGAGTACTTGGCTGTTGGGTTGTACCGTAAGTCACATGACCTTAATAACGAAGAGAGTCTTTTTCATGTGTTCGTGATGCAGCCGGTGGACACGTAGACGCCGTATTGAGCAGGTGGACCCGTTGCTGTAATACGTCGGTGCATATGTCTGTGGATTTACTGAGCTAGCGAGAAACTTTCTGAATGAAGGAATGAATGAAAGGATGAATTTTGTTCATTCAGTCT
>VUQJ01003331.1:0-11164 GCA_015108635.1 Andinoacara biseriatus | reverse complement strand
ATATGATTGCCTTTTATTAGCGTGTGAGTAATGATTATCTAGACCAATGTCAACCAAATTTTAAATATTTTTATCATAGAACTTTGAATAATGAGAAAAAATATGTTTTTCTATTAAACAACTTTATATATCCAAAGCCAAGTATACAAAACTGATAAAGATTGTGGTTCTCTGTGAAAGCTTGTCTGCATACATTATTGATGTAACCCTGCTGGTGTTGAAGCCAGGCTCTTCTGCGTGCATGTTCATGCACACTTTATTAATGCGGTGCAGCGGCAGCTTTCATTGTTAACCTTTTGACAGTAGTGAATTATTTGCAGAGTGCTGTGATTTTAATCTGCGCCTAACTCAGCCATTTATCAACAGTGGGCGTTTTGCTTTTAAAGATGTCGTCATTCTCTATTGTGGGGTTTTTTTTTTGTTTTTGTTTTTTTTGTTTGTTTGTTTTTAAGACTGGCTCATACACGCAAACTGCTTATTGACACTTCTGTCAATTTTATTTCCATTGATCTGATTTGTTCTGGAGCTCCTGCTAGACTGGGATTGTCTCGTGCTGGTATGTCACGACCCCACTGTGACATTTCAAGGACTTAGCTGTGCTTTGAGCACATACCGTGACCGGTGGCTGCAGATGGAAATTACAGAGGGATAAATTGGTGCACTATTTCAGTCTTCCCATTTTCTGTCAAAAGGGCATGCGTCCTCGTAATGCTGGTTCATTCTCTCATTATAAGGGTAGAGTTAGGAAAGGACTAGACTGAGAGCAAGAGGCATGTGTTAATCCTGCAGCCGTCCTGTGAGGCAGTCGGCTATTTAATCACTTGTTTAAGAGACGCATTGAAACCCACGATTAGATTTTTGAGTCAGAGATGTGAGAGAAGCGAGGAGGGGGCTCTCCCCACCAGAGAGAGGGTTTTCTGTAATAGTGAGTGTGGCATTTAATCAGAGGGTATTACAGTGATAGAGAGACCGGGAGTGAAAGTTAGAAATTTAATCAGTGAGCGAGTGTTAAGTTTACAATTGAAAAGGACGACAGGGAGAGAGGGGCAGCCAGTGGAAACGTGTATAGGAAATCAATACGCAGCAAATGACCATTTTGACAGTAAGTCTGCTTTACTGCCACTGAGGCTGTTTGATAGTGCGTCTGTGTGTGTGTTCGTTTGACCGGGAATTTATCTGACCTTAAACTGATCATGACTGTCCAGCCAAATGGTTGATCCATGTGTTTGTGTGTGAATAAACAAGAGAGAGAAGTTTCAGTCTGTGCAGATTTTGTTTTATATTTTTCATAAGTGCCAAAGAAACATTATTAGCAGGGTGGACATATATGTGCAATATTGAGTTTTTAATTTGACATTATTTCACAGCAGCTGCGAGTGTGAAGAAGTAGACCTATTATAATGGATAAATTAAAACTGGCTGTTGCCGGATCAAATTAAGTCTGTTAATTTAGCTTATTGGTTATTTCAGGAAAAGGCATTTCACCCTAGATATAATATGACTTTTTGCAGTAATAAATGCCACAGAGCCTGACTGATACAAGATTTGTTTTACAGGGTAATAATAGGCCTGTCATACTTACCTCATAATCACTTGATTATAATAATCTGAGCCGACCGGGATCATTTTATCGAATCGTACCTGTATAAACACAGCTGGATGAAATTACAGCACTATTTTCATGTTGTTTTTCACCGTTTTTGCTCCCTTCTTCTGCTATACTTCAAGGTACTTAAGTTAAACTGTTGGACCGGCTGCAACTATTGAGAATTAGCACCATGGATTTAGCTGTCAAGCTGGACCACCACCAATAGGAGCATTTTGGTCTTAAGTCAAATGGAAAGAAAGAGCAGAATAACTTGTAATTTGTCAAATTTGCAGCAAAAAGGTGACTGGCTTGGTAACATTAATTGTTGTACAGAGTAGATTTTTCTGACACAACTTCACCTACCTCCAGGGTGCATGGAGAAGAGTACGGATCTAGAAAGGTTGAAGCTCCAGCAACACTTTTAGAACGAAGAACAATTGTATTGGTTGACCAACGTGCTTCAGCTTTTGGCCTTCGTCAGAGTACACATTAAATGAGCAGACGAAGAAAATTAGGTGATCAGTGTAATCAGTTGTAATAGTTTGTGCCATCATGTAACATTTTGCAGTTGAAACACAGTTTTTCTGATAGATGTGTAGTAACCCATTTGCAGATTTCAAGAAGAACAACAGTGAAGTGTGTTCTTTTAGCAAGATTTTTTTTTATAATAACTATAGCCATTATAGTTATAGCCATTTTAGTTTGAAGGAGCTATCGTCCTTTGGCAAAGTCTTGCAAGTGTATATACACACACGCTGAGGTATAATTCCCAACAAGTTACCTGTTCATTGGAATAAATTATGTGCAGGCTCAAAAAAACAAAAACAACAGCAGCTGTGTTGCCTTCAGCTTGTATTATGTCTTTAATCACTTTGCATTTTTCTAATGTTATAGCTTGATCGTCTTTTTAAAAAATTCCGCGCTTCTACCCGTAGACCTCTCCATGTTTGTGATTGGTCACACGCTGCCAACACCGCCTCTTTCATGTGTAACTAGATTGGGAAAAGCCTGGGTTGAGTTATCCAGTTAACCACCTTTGCATGACCACTTAGCCTGACGTCGGGGTAGGTGAAGCCAGAGCACAGAAAGATGTGCTGGTTATGTTGAACTTGTTTCATCTATGGCTTGATGAAGGTTGAAGTTTGGGAATAAATGTCTGTTTGTGTGTTAGAGGGAAATGGGGGAGGGGTGACTATGGGTTAAAGCGCTTTTGGATTAGTAGCTCAGCTATTGTACTGCAAATACCACCTCCTTTCTGCTGTTCTTTATTCTGTCTCCCTCATTTCTTGTTTGGCATTGAATGTGTGCGGGGTACGAGCTAGACTGAAGCTGTGTATTTGTGCACGTGTGTGAGTGAGGTGAGGGCAACAGCCCCTCCGTCATCATGACTGAAGTGTTCGTGTATATTTAGTGTAAATGTATATGTGCCCACTTGTTTTCACAATAACTGGGGGATAATAAAGCAGCCAACAACATGTATCCAAATCGTCATGCTCTGACACACACACACTCACACAGAGACAAACACATACAGTAGCACTTTGCATAAATTTGCATGTTCCAAGTTGTCCTGCTTCAGGCGTCTAAGAGATGGACTGCCATGTACGCTATTATCTCTTTGCAAAAATGCCACTGGAGTGTGTGTTTCCTGGCTTAGTCATAGCTGCTTTTCTCAAGGGACCCAGTTTCACCGTTCTTCAGTTTATGTTTGGGAGATACATGCCAACTGGGGAAAACTTGCAGTGAGTCATCTGCTTAAAAACAGTTATCGTAATTCTCAGTTGTATTCTTTTTAGGGAATTAAACAGGTACCTGAATTTGTTTTATTATTAGAGACTTAAAATAAATAATGAAAATCTGAGTCATTTTCTTACCTTTTTTCAGCCCCTTATTCCCTTAGTTCCCTTTCTTTTAACCTTCACTTTATTTTATTTAAAACCTTTTCTGAGCTGCTGTTATTGCTGCTGTTCATTGATTCAGTGAGAACTTGGAGACATAAGACAGAAATATGGCGCTCAAAGCCTGAGTAGAAAGCTGTAGGAGGATTCCGCAACAGGAAAGATGGTAGTAGAAGTATAACTTCAGGGCTTTATAAGACTTTATTTTGGCGTAAAGTGAGCAAACTTTTGAAGTGGGTCTTATCACATTTGACTGGTGAGTCATGCCTTTTATTTCTCAGTGACCACTGAAATTAAAGTGAATTCAGATAATGCCTCAAAATACATGCACCATGTCATTTTAAGATAACTGCTGAGTTGCAAGACTTGCTTCTAGAAGGACTTTGGAGAAATCTATTCTCACAGCAGGGAGCTTGTAGATCTACCATGCCTCAAATGGCACATGATGGATTCTAACAAATCTGCCATGAAAGCCTCTTCAAAGTTAAATTTTTTTCTTCTTTTGTGGTGTTTCACGAAAATCCTTCAATAGTTCCTTTTTCCTCTCTCGCTCTCTTTGTCTCTTTTGCTCTGTCCAGATGAAAAAGAGAAAGCCAAGATCAACTCAGAGGAGCTGCAGATCAAAAAGGTGAAGAAGAAAAAGAAGAAGAAACACAAAGAAGGGGAGAAGCACAAGCATGTGAAGATGTACCACCGCTCCTGCCAAACCATCTGTGCTGGCCTGCTTCTTCTCCCTCCTTCCTCCTCGCCCCCCACCTCCTCTTCCTCCCCATCTGAACTAAAACACGACTCCGCCCTGTCCTTATTTAAGCCCCCTCTACCTGTTTACCCTCTGCCTGACAACAAAACCTCCCATCTCCCGCCCTCCTCTCCTTCCAAGACTCACCTGAACTCTCTCCACAACTCGCTCGACTCTCCGTTGTCCTCCACCAAATCCCCTCTCTCTTCCCCAACCAAACACCAACCACAGTGCGCCTATCCCGGCATGGCGGATCTGGAGTTTGCGTCATACATTCACATAGAGAACCAGCCTAACGGAGGGGCCCTAGTGGCTCACGCCTACACGTCGCAGCTCTCCTCTCTCTCAGTAGACCAGAGGGAAAGGTTTGCTCAGGAGTTTGTCACGTTGGCGTTCAGTGAGGACACATCCCAGGTGCAGTATGTGTATTGATCACATTGATCCATGGATGTTGGGTTCAGTACAGTTTTTTTGCAGCTGCGGTGTAGCACCTGCTGCTGACTTTGTTTCATAAAAACACGGTTTATGTTTTGCCCATAAAGCTGTTATCTAGCCTAGGGATGCACTGATGTGATATTCAGATGGGTTAGGCAGGATTCACATGGATGCTTTGCTCCAAAACTTGATTCTGGACATTCCCAACCCTCTGGCTGTCTCAGGATATTTTTGTAATGTGAATGAGAAGTGAGAGGTTGAAGCCTCACTTTTTTTGTGCTTACAGCTTTTGTCGTTTTTCAGGTCTGTAGCATATTGGTGATCAAAGAAATTGGATCAGTGCATCCCACATTTACACTCAAACTCTTAAGACTCCTAATGTAAAACATTTTTCCCTAAAACATCTCGGTGTAAATTGACACTGACTGTTTTGCAGGCAGCTCATTATGTCATGGGAATTGTCCACGGAGAAGCCAATTACCTACCGGACTTTTTGGACTACTTCTCAGCCAAGTTTCCATCGGCTCCTGTCAAAATGGAAATACTTGGAAAGAAGGACATAGAAACCACCACTATGGCTAATTTCTACTCTCAGGTCAGTCAGACACAGACTCGTACAAAGGGGAGGGTTGATGTCATAGATATTGTGCTGTATGCGTGCTGGACTTTAGACATTAGTGGAACAGATACAGACAGTTCTGCCACTATGACTAATCGCTTTCCCAATTTACACCATTTTTGCTGTTGCTTATGTGAGCTTTAAGACATGAAAAAAAGAAGCATAAAATAGAGCCAAATGCTTCCAGGTTGCTTTCTGTCCTTTGTATCACTCATGAACTGCTGAGAAAAGCTAAACTAAGTGATTAGTGATAAGTAATGTACAGTAGGAAGGATGCCTGATGCTGTGTAAATTAAAGAAGATGAAGGTGGATGATACAGATGGCACTTTCTATGCAACTTTTTTTTTATTTTCAAACTGTCACATGAAAAGTCAGCAGCCTTTCATTTTTCGGTTGTAGAAGGCAGATGTGTGCATACATATACACACACTTTTGTTTCTGTTTATGTGTTGTGTTGTTCATAGTGCATGAAAACGGTTGTTTTTAGTGAATGAAGTTTAACGAAAAGCTGCAGCTCTGTGTCTCTTCGGTACTTTATTCTTCTTAATTACAGTTCATCTCTATAAATGACTTTATCCACTTGTCTTTCTACAAGGATTTACATAAAACATTTTCCTAGGAGTAACAGTTTCTCTATCATTGTACAAGTAAACACAAGTAGTGTTTATGAAGTCGTGACCTCTTTGTGTTTTGTAGATGTGAGTAAAATTCAAGAAAATTCTTGAAGAAAAATCTTTAATTTTAGTGTGATGACTGCAGCAAATATACAGCAGTGTTAAGTTTTATGCTTAGAGGTCAAGTGAGACTGCTTTCAGATGTAATGAATGTGTAGTTCAATCTGCATTATTCATCAGTTAACTTTATACCAACTTCAGCACTCTGAACGTCCCCCTGCCCCAAACTAAAACAGTTTGCCATCTTTGGTTCGGTTTTTGTTTTGTTTTGTTTGTTTGTTTTTGGCACTGTTTTATTTATTTATTTTTATTGTGCTGAGGAAACAGCAAGTCCCAAGTGTCTTGTCTTAGACTGACTCCCTGAGTTGACATGAGGGTTGTTGGTTTGTAGTACTCCTTGTTTTTCTTTTGGTTAATGGTTGTTTCTGACTCTAGCTGTATGTTTTGTATTGTTTTCCCTTCCTGTAGCAAGAATGCGGGGGACCAACTAGATATCTTGATACACTGGTATATTGTTTGATGGATCAGCTCCAGAGTTTTTATCTGTTTAGTTACTCATGTGATAACAAGAGTGCAGGTCTTACCTGGCCCTGAAATTGCTTGTCAGTTACTTGTCCAATTATTTTTGAGCCTCTGAAAATGGGAAAAAGCCTACACCTAAATTACATCTTGATTGTTTGATTTTTAAAATCCACTTGGTGTAAAGAGGCATTGTCTAACGCATGAATTTGACTATAATTGTACATTTTAAAACATAATACATTAAAAAAATCTAATAAAATATTGTTCAGATATTCAGAAAAATGAGCGTGTGCTGCTTTGAAAAGAATGGAACAGCTCTTCTCTTTTATTCAACTTTAAATGGGAAATTATCAGACCAGCAGAGACCTGTGGTGCATGAAGCTTTTATCGGTCAGTCAGCACAGGTATGCATGGATAGTGCTCTGTTAGCACCCTCAGCCCCACTGCACTAAGAACTTTCCTGGTGGAAACCCAACTCTGGAGGCTAGAGCCTCTCCCAAATGCCATAGGGCACAACACACAGACACACTTAAATCTGCTGCCAATTTAGAATCACCAAATATTAACCTATAGTGTATGTCTTAACTGTGGGCGGAAGCCGGAGTTCCCAGGGAGAACCCATACAGGCACAGGGAGAACATTCAAACTCCACACGGAAAGGCCCCAACAGGCAGGAGGCGTGAACCCAGAGCCTTCTTGCTGTGAGCTGACAGTGCTAACCATTGCACCCATTTAGAATATTTGCTGACAGCTCCAGTACCAACACCACTGAATCTCTGCAACTCTCAGTACTAATCAAATGATTGTGGTAATGACCAAAGCTACAGGCGGCTCTGTGCGCTTATCATGAACCATCCTCGTGTTAGCCTAAAGTAGAAAGCATTAGTGTTTGTGGATGTTGTGTTTAGTGATTAGCTTTGCTAGAACAGATGGCAGCTGTCACAATTTGCAAAGATAACTTTACAGGCCCAGAATTAACATTTTGAAGACGTTTTGAATGTAAAGTTGATGACCGAAACTCGCTCATTTTGAGATTAGTGTAAGGATTAGGTTCACTTCATTTGAGGTGCTTAGAACAGTTTTTCCTACTTTTTTTTTTGTTTTGTTTTTTTTTTTGCTGCCACCATTCCAGATATTTATTTTTTCTTAAGTAGAATTAAAAAAAACAAACAAAAATGCCACACTTTCAGGGTTTTGTTATCAGCTTGGTCCAGTTTTTGTGACATCCCTGATGGTAAATGTAGAAAGTAAGGGAAGAGGGTGAAGTGATGATGGGGAAGCATAACGATTAAATGAAAAGACTGGATGACTGCTGTGCGTATGAAAAAGTTGTATTGTTGTGGCTTTAACCATCTGGTCGAGTCATCTGCCTCCATCTGTTCAGCATTAAACGGCTTTTGGCATTAAACTGATGTCTGATTTTGCAGACTTAATGACAACATTATCAATGACAGCAGAGCTGTGTGCAGTGCACATTCGGTTGCGGCTGTTACTCCCGTGCATCAAAATCTTAAGAAAGCAAAGTTCAAAGCAAGAGGACATACTTGTTAGAGGGGAAAGACGATGAAAGTCAGATAACACGAGGCTACATGAGACATAGTCTAAAATAGATGAGAAAGAGAGGCTTCTATAAGAAATGTGACAAGAAATGGAACCAAAGGGATGAGACTGAAGAAGTAGAGTTAAGGACTGTGAGAAATGATTGCTGTCAGGCAGGTGGCAGCTTCACAGTAAAGAAGGTTAGAGAGTCACCTCCAACAACAAAAAAGGTGCTTTTCTTCTCTGACCACTCCACAACACAACCTTTTGAGGACAGCAGGAAAAATGAAAACTATTTATATGTGTGTGTTGCTGGGATGGATTGTCTCCTCTGGGCACAGTGACACAGCTAGACCTCTTCATTTCAAGTTGTCCCATGTCTGTAGTTCACTAATGAAAAGCCCTTTGTTGCCTCAAACCTCCTGAGTGGCTTTGTACTGAGAAACCGCCTGCTCTTTTTCCAACGTGAGTGCTGGCAGAATCGGCTACCATACTCTTTATAAGTGTGTGTCTGTGTTTGTGGGGCACTACAGGGGGTAGATCAGTTTATGCTTTCTAATGCTCGCCTTCTGGCTGTTTTCGTCTTTGTATGGAATATTCATAATGTTTTTCCCAGTATTTCCTTTTGTTTTTCCTCCACAGGAACATCCTTGATTTCAGCATGATTTTTGGATCAATTAAATCCAGTTAATGAAGGCATGAAACATCCTAATTGTGTAATTTTTGTCTAAACTTCCCCTGCAGACCTGCGTCCCGTGCTGTCCCTTTAAGAGTAATGTTCCTTGCAGGGCTAACGTCATTGTCCACTGGTCTTGTTAATTTTTTTCCCCTCCCTCCAAGCTCTCGGCAGTGACCTTGGGAAGTAGACTTACAGTCTACACACACCCACAAACACACACACAGATGTGAGCATGCATACTGATAGTAAATACACAGGGACAAGTATATACACACGCGTATAGAGAGATTTATGTTATATCATCCCCATTTCTCTCCCTCCTGCTGTGTTAGTCTGTCTCTGTTTTATCTCTCTTCTCCATGTTTCTGTTATCTAGCCATAAATGACCAGACTGCTGCTTTTTATATGGCGTGTGCAGAAAGGAGAGCTAAGCAAATTGCAGCCGCTTGCAATCTTTTCTTCTTTGTTTGTGTTCAAATTTATCTCCCACAGTATGAGACACAATCACCCACACACTTCTCCACGAGTAACTTGCGTACCTATAGCAATTGATAATAAATAGCGTGTGAGAGAGGATGTTTGTTATGCTCAAAATGTGACCGCAGGCACCGAAGTTGCTTTGCTGCTGCTCGGGCTGCGTGCCTGTATTTTGTATTCAGCACCTGTCTGAAGCCATTTTCAGTGCCGGTAAGAATTATGGAAGATTACAGCGCTCCATTTTCTGAGGGCAAGTACAGCCCAACAGTCAATACACGGTGTGCTCGGACACTGAGGTAATTTGGTCTTTCTCCTTTAGTCACCGAGAGTAATGATCGCTGTACATCAGAAGATTAAGACAAGGCAAAACAACAGAATGCAGCCTTTTAATATTTTATTAATCTGTGTTCATATTGTGCTCATGTTCACGCTTTATCACTGCAGAAGAACATTCACAACAACGCCTCATATGTAAATGAACTAAAAGCCAGCAGGTTTAGGTGTCTGCTGCTCTTTGCTTGATGCATTTGTAAACTTCTTATACAAGCATATTATTATTATTATATATTATGTGAGGATGATTTTGATACAGATGGACTTTTAAGGTTTTGAAGGATGACTTGATAATATTAGCCTGTCTTTGGATGACAGCAGACCCATCTATGGGAGTGATCTGTTAGTTTTGTTTGCCACCTGTTAGCGACAGTGCATTCATTGGTAACCAGACAGCTAAAGCAATATTTATGGTTCAGCCGTCTGCTGGCAGGCTGGGGATGGTCTGTCTGCCTGCAGGGAGCTCTGTTGTCAGATGGAGGCAGTGTGTGGTGCAACCGGTCTGTGAGCCACTCTTGTGGTGTTGTTGGTCCGTCAGCCAGTCACAGAGAAGACATACAAAACATCAGTTTTTCATTGTCTGTTTTAGTAGGCTCTCACTTATCTGCAAATTCTGGTAAAACGAGTCAGCGCATCTGAAATGATGAAACTGCAATGATGCGTTTTCCTCCTATTTTTGTGTAAGGCCTGAATTATGCTTCTGCGTCGGGTCTTTGCTGGGCCTACAGTGGTGTGAAAAAGTGTTTGCCCCCTTCCTCATTTCCTGTTTTTTTGCATGTTTGTCACACTTAAGTGTTTCGGAACATCAAACCAATTTAAACAATAGTCAAGGACAACACAAGTAAACACAAAATGCAAGTTGTAAATGAAGGTGTTTATTAGTAAAGGTGAAAAAAAATCCAAACCATCATGGCCCTGTGTGAAAAAGTGATTGCCCCCCTTGTTAAAACATACTATAACTGTGGTTTTTCACACCTGAGTTCAATTTCCCTAGCCACACCCAGGCCTGATTATTGCCACACCTGTTCCCAATCAAGACATCACTTCAATAGGAGCTGCCTGACACAGTAAGGTCCACCAGAAGATCCTTGAAAGCCACACATCATGCCGAGATCCAAAGAAATTCAGGAGCAATTGAGAAAGAAAGTAATTGAGATCTATCAGTCTGGAAAGGGTTATAAAGCCATTTCCAAAGCTTTGGGAATCCAGCGAACCACAGTGAGAGCCATTATCCACAAATGGCAAAGACATGGAACAGTGGTGAACCTTCCCAGGAGTGGCCGGCCGCCCAAAATTACCCCAAGAGCGCAGCGACGACTCATCCAAGAGGTCACAAAAGACCCCACAACAACGTCCAAAGAACTGCAGGCCTCACTTGCCTCAGTTAAGGTCAGCGTTCATGCCTCCACCATCAGAAAAAGACTGAGCAAAAATGGCCTGCATGGCAGAGTTCCAAGAAGAAAACCACTGCTGAGCAAAAAGAACATTAAAGCTCGTCTCAATTTTTCCAAAACGCATCTCGATGACCCCCAAGACTTTTGGGACAACATTCTGTGGACCGATGAGACAAAAGTGGAACTCTTTGGAAGGTGTGTGTCCCATTACATCTGGCGTAAAAGGAACACTGCATTTCAGAAAAAGAACATTATACCAACAGTAA
>VUQJ01003329.1:0-10159 GCA_015108635.1 Andinoacara biseriatus | reverse complement strand
TGCAAAAAACTGCCAGACATGAAAGGCTAAAAAAAAAAAAAAAAGGAAGGTGTTCTCTACTGATGCTCAGTGTTGTTAGTCAGGGTCTGCGCCTCATCCCAATTCTCTGCTGAGTGGTTGTTCAAAAGCACAGCAGCAGTGGGGAAGATGGCTAAAAAGGATCAATGTGAGGAGAGGCTCTGTCACACAGACTTTATTACTTAGACTCACACGCTAACATACAAACACACACTTATAAATAGGCAAATACCAAGGGACAACTTTTGTTTGTTTGTTTGTTTGTTTGTTTGTTTGTTTGTTTGTGGGGGGTGGGGGGTAGTTTTAAGATGAGATAAAGCACAGACTGTAGAAGAGTGAAGGAGTGAGAGTGAAATGAAGCCAAGCTGTAAGAGATTAAAAAAAAAGAACAAAAAGTAAATTTAAGTAGAGAAAGGAAGAGAGGGAGGGATGAACGAGAGAGAGAGAGAGAGAGAGGCGGGACAGATGGAGAGAGCACCAGAGCCAACAGTGGAGCTAAGTGGGTAGTGTGCTCCCCAGACAGTGCTCCATATGGCCTGGCAATGCCATACACAGCCAGGCAGCACAAACACACGCATATACACTGCATTTATACACACCACACATAAGGACCCAAACACTCCCCACATAAACAATCAAATTCACACACGTAGTTCATATTCACACATTAATTACCATGTACCCACACATGTATAGAGTTCAGCCTGAGGAGATATGCGATATGCCCACTCTTTCAAAGAGTACTAAACAATCACACTCGATATGTTGCTCTGAAGGCACCAAATTTGCTGTAAAAACCAAAGATTTGTAGCAGCAGAGAGTTATCCAGCTGCATGGAGAAACTGCCAGATCAAAATTTTACTACACGAGCGAGTTGAAGGGGAGCGCTTTTGTGGTCGTTCTGCAGCATTCAGGAACGGTGGTGCTCCCTTCGGTTGTGTTCACTAATTTAGCATGTACAACATTTGTTAGTGTGATTTCAAACCAAGAAATGGTTTTGTGTTTTTGAATCCTCATTCTCAATTATTCATCCAGTACTGCACTTGTCATGGACCCAGGATTGTTGAGCTTTGGGGATATTTAGGGGCTTTAAGTCAGTTTTTCCCCCTTCTTGTTTCCTCAGTCTTGTCTTTGTCAAGTTCACAACAGCCACTTCCTGTTTTACTTTTGCAGCCCGCTGCATCGTGTGCTTTGTCTTCAGTTTTGCGTCCCCTTATCTTGTTAATGTGTCTCAGCTCTCCTGTTCTCCGCTGTTTCCACTCCTCTCATTATCTCTTGTATATTATCTGCATCCTCCTCCTGTTTTTTGTTGTGTTCTCCCTCATGCGCAGTGAGTTTTAGTTCTTTATTTTGTATCCCTGGCTTCAACCCAGGCCAGCTAACTTCTTCTCTTTGTTGTTATTTTTGTGAAGACTCCAACAATAAAGCTGGCTTCCTGTTGTCACCTTGGGTCCTGCGCCGTGCAAACTCTTCATAGTCGAGAGAATCAGAGTTGCTCCACCTCCACTGGCCCCCTGGTCGACCTCCATAACTGCTTTGTCTTCATGACTGGCCACCTGACCGGCCGCCTGTTCTTTAGTTCGTATCCCTGGCTTCAGCCCAGGCCAGCTTACTTCTTCTGTTTGTTGTTCTTTTTGAGAAGGCTCCAGGAATAAAGTTGTCTGCATTCTGTTTTCCCGAGTCCAGCGTTGGGGTCCTAACCCTGCTTGCCATACAACAGTGTTAATACAGCAGTTTCCCATAAAGCGCTCATTGGTGTGGAAAACAAGGACACCTTTATTAGAAATCACTGTAATGATGGCTTCCTTAACCCAGTCTGAGGAGACCACAAGCCAGTGTACTCATCGTGTCACTACCGAGCATCGGAAAATATGCAGGGTTGTGTCAGGAAAGACATTTCAAACATGCAGATCACAATATTTCCATACTGGATTGGTCCAGGCCCGGAAAGAGGCAGCTGTGGTGACCCCTAAAGGAAGCAGCCAAAAGAAGAAGAAGAAGATGGCTTCCATTTCAGTTTTAGCAAATCGTATACAATTTACCAATACAGTGTATAGAAGAAAACGGGAAGGTATATTTTTCCATGTCATGTGACAAGAGGAGAGGTCAGATACAGTAACCAGCCAATTATAGTGTACCAGAACCCTGGTACACATTGTTACAGGGAAGAAAAATATTGGTAATATACATTGCATAAAAAACCTGCATGCTCCATTTCACCGTCTAAGGTCTAAGCCATCATCTGTCATGATCCCACCCCTACCAAACTCTAACCCTAAGCAATCAGAATATATAATTTTTGTTTTTACTAATTTCTTATCTCAAATAAGGTCACAAAGGAACCAGGAGGAACGTCTGTAAATGCTTTAATCTGTTCCAGACAAGGTGAATGCTGAATTGCTCTTGGTGTTGGAAACTCTGTTTCTGGGGGTGTAATAATCATCTAAAACTGCAGTCCGTTTTATACATCACTTTTTGGACTATGGTTTTGGCTCAGACTTGTTTTTTTAGGAAAAATGGGAAAGACGGGACCTTTGAGAGTGAGAAGTTGTATGGTTCAGTGTGTCAGAACAGAGAAGCGAACGCTTTTCTTGAAAAATTTCAAGCAATCAGGAGAGGATAAAGATAAGGATAAGGCTATTGCTCTAGACCCATTATATTTACATTATGCATCTCAAATATATTCAGAACTGATCTGTACAGACCTCATTTCCTCCTCTTGTGGTACTTGTGGTACACTTGCATAGAAGCTTTTCTGCCCTTTGCACTATGATTTTTTTTAATTGCTTCTTTGGTATTTTTTTTGACACTTTTTAAAGTATTAAAGGTGGCTACTGTTTAAAGATTTAAAGCCAAATAAGTTGACTGTTTCTATCAAAACTTTTAAAATGTTTTTTTTAAGTTGTAAAGGACAGCTTGTTGATCTATTCAACTGAAGCTTAGTCCCCTTGAAAACCATGAAGTTATTCTCCAAAGAGGATGTGTTCATGGTCTGTGTGACTATTATCAAGAAAAGGGTTCATAGATAAGCTCAACATTTCCTCCCAGAAACTCTACAGTGTATCACTAAGTTACACGCTTGAAAGTCTATCACATCATATAATTCCCATTCTTCGCTGCAGACGTCTGTATGACAACTTCCAGTCAGAGCCATCCGATGCTCACTGTGAGTCCTATCCGGTACATGTAGAGCCCTCTTAAACATACAGAAATGTGAGCGTGTGTCAGGTCCCTTCCAGATCCCTGCTGGAGCAGAGACTTGTGGGAATACCAGAATAACAGCCAATCCCTAAAGGAAGTGAGGAAGTGACTCCACGCCAATCCCAGAGCTCACCGAGGTTACTACGGGGCTTCTGGGCCATCGCCATGGTACCCTGCTATCAGGGGACACCTGGCCAATCACATTTGTTGATGTGAGGTGTAAACATCCTTAAACTGCAGTACATCCATGCTGCCTCTACAGAAGCACTGGGGGAGCGATGGAGATGTAAAACTGGGCGTGACCAGTCTGTAGTAACAGACCAAAAAGGTGTTAATTAATCCTAATGAGAGACATTTGCTGCATGGTATTTGTCAGTCACTCAACAATAGGTCTGTTACAATGTATTATAAAGGCTGTGCTTCCAAATGACACGCAATTATTTCCGCAATTTTACAACAACAAAAATCAGAGGTTAGTCATTCAATTTGACAGCCCGGGTAATTATTAAGATAAAAAAATGTACTGACAAATTATTGTTCTAATAAACATGGGTTCCTGAATGAAGTGTAACAAAGTATTAATAAAAGGAAATGTGCTAATTTAAAATGACACAAGTTCTTTAATAGCAGACAGTGCTATAAATATATGAAAGTCCTGCCTGTGGTGATTAACTACACCTGAAGGATGTTCCCATACAGACTGAGAAACCCCTTCAACCCCAATCTTAATGCATGTTTCTTTAAGGAAAAAAAGAAAGAAAAAAGAACCCATCAGATTAACTGAAAAAGCACATAGCATTGAAGTTTCAAACAAGATGTTTTCTCTCACAGAGCTTCCAAATTGCCAGCAGCTCAACCAACAGCTCACCACACGTCCATTCCTGTCACTGCTGAGCCAATCAACCTGACAAACGTTTGGCAGGAACTGACCATCACGAGCCAGGTTTCCTTGCCCACTTTCCCTCCTCCTACAGGTGTTACAATAATTCTGTGAGTAAACACTGCGCCTCAAGAAATACAGACCGACGAGTCGATTAGCTCATATCGAGTTGCTCAAAAGCATCAAATCATAACATTAACTATCAAATTCTGGTAACTTCATTAGACACACATTCATTTAATAACCAAACGTGACTCCATGACTGCAGCAATGTGTAAGATACTCTATATGCTGTTACTAAGCAGTAGATCTGGGTAATCAGGCTCCATCTTTCTGACCAACTTACTAACAATGTTAGCCACTAGGATGAGCTAAAACAACTTCACAAGCTCCAAACAGGCACCACAGTATATTTAGTGTGAATGTGCTAGACATGCTCCTTGAATGTCTGTTCTTGTAGATATTTAGATACGTAGTATTGCTGAAAATGTGTTAACAAAGAGGACGATACAAAACTATTCATGTGTTAAAGAAGAGATGATTTCTGAGTAAAGTATAAGCTGCAGTAATACTGTGAATTCAACTCAAGTGCAACCAAGTGTTATGACTAAAGAACTTCAGCCAGTTTAGGCTCAAAACAGATGCATCAAAAAGTACTGACAAAGATTAAAAGTTGAGCATTCCACATAAAATAAGTTGGGGGTTTTTTTCATTAAAAATTGTCCAAAAGGCACCAACAGCACAGGTTAAAAGGTCCCGTTCAGTGAGTGGAATTAGCTCAGATACAGACTGAGCCGGCTACTGTAGAATGAAAGCAGCCAGATCCCTGAGTTTAAGCTAAGTAAACAGGTTATAAAATAATCCACTCAGCAAACAGTTGTTATGAAGCAGGAAGGTATCAGTTGGGTAGAAATACATTTTTATTTTAATTTAACCAAATATCAGAAATCACACATACATTTGTAAGCGCTCAGATGTCGTCCCTGTGGTTGCTATAAAAAAAGCACTTTACAGACACGATATTATCTCTGTCCCAGCTCAGGGCCCCATCAAAGGCAGAAGAAATAGTGACTGTAATGCCTGGTGTTCACAGGAATATTGTGGGGGGAACACTAACCGGAAGAGCACAGATTGTATAATGTTAGAAATGACGGTCATATTGTGGGATTCCTCAGAGAAGCAGATGTGCTCCAGCTGACTTACTCTGTAATCCCACCTCACTTTCTGATCGCGCACACTCCAACACACATACAGTGCAAACAGCACACAAACAAGCTTTATCCTTTGATCACTGTGTGGTAGGAAAAAATAAATAAAAAATTTCTGGCTGCAGAACACACCGCGAACAGGAATGCATGGAAACCCGGCTTTCAGCGTGCAAATAAGCCAGCGAAGATGGAGGTCCTCATATGACATCAAAGAGTGTTTCATACAGCATTGGCAATTCAGGTCTGTATTAACAACTGCTGATCAAATAAGCAGACTTTACACGCACACACACACACACACACAGAGCCAGAGCAAGGGAGAGCAGTGGAAAGATGATCACTGAGCGGTTCCATTATAAAGAATTGTTTCTGACCAACCCATCAAGCGTCCAATCCCCACTAATTGGAGATGAGATGGGGAGGGTTATTTCAGAGAAAGCTAACCTCTAACCACCTACACTCTCAGAAGGATGTTAGCTGGAAAGCTTGCAGATGAACTGGAGCGTTCAATTTACAAGTCTGTAGAAGTAAATAGCTTTGGCTGGCAGCACTGAAGCCCAAAGTATATTTCACATAGGAAAGTTTACTTTTTGCAATGTTAGTCAATACAGAGACATAGGAGTGTCCTAGATGATCAAGGGTCAAAGTTCTGGCATACTCAGGTTAATTTATTATCGTATTCTCTAACAAACAACCACATAACCTCAGCAAACAGGCGTTTCTTCTGTTCCCAGCTTCTTTAACTTTTTACCACTCATGTTTGGACTAAAAATGCACAATTATTCTACAGCTTATCATTCAATTTTTACTTTCACTTCCATGGGTAATCAACAAAAATCCTTCAAAATTTGCAGTTAACTGATGCAAAGTTGAAAAAAGATGGCAGGAAGAAGTAACTTTATTAAAGGATCTAATGACATAGCGAGTAAAAGGCCCTGCACCCTATAAATGAAAGCTCAGTCTAAGCAGAGCCTGACCAATATATGGCAAATATTATCTACCAATATTGGCCCTTACCAGATGTGTCATTATCTAAACCATACGATATGTCTGATCTGCAGCAATATGATTTTTTTCATAAGCCTGCTGTCATTGAATGGATTGTCCAGGGCAATGGTTCCATTGTTTACAACAAAAGTGATAAAGGAAATTCTAACCTAAAGTGTTTAATAAGCTGTTGGGCCAACATGTGCCACCAGAACAGCTTCAGTACACTGACATTTACTCTCCAAGTCTCAGGAATGCTACGTGAAGAAGGAAACGCCACTCCTCGTTCATTGGAAATTGTGCCGATGGCGATAGAAGGCATGATCTAACATCTCTCCACTCATTTTGGACTAGTGGGTTGAGCTCTTAGAACTGTGAAGCTCATATAACTCACATCATTTTGATACTCAACAAACCATTCAGTGACCCATAGATGAGGGCACTGTCAATCTAGAAGAGCCCACTCCATCAGGATAGAAGCATTTTATAGTCACAGGATAAAGATGATCACTCAGAACAGCTTTGTTTTGATTTGCAGTAACTTTTTTTCCTCTAAGTGGACCCAAACGCTAAAACTACAAGTAGTCAGCGCCAGCGTCCCCCAACACTCCTACTGAGTAAATGTGACTAGAAATAAAACCTAGTTTAGAAACTCCACTTAGATTTGCAACCACGCTAAAACTAAAGCTAAAGCCTTTCAGCGGAGACACTGCTGTTAATTCAGTTTTCCAGCAGCAACCTTTAAGAAGTACAATTTCCCATAAGCCCCAGCAGTTTGTGGACTAAACATCCCAGCTTGACAGAAGAGTGCACGGATCGCAGCTAGCTCACACTTCTGTAATAAAAGAGAAAAGACTGAACACTTTAGAGGTTTCTAGACAGCAGAGATTACACACAGCTAAAGAGAAGAGAGGACTGCTAAGCATCTGAGATATGGATGAAATCAAATTACTATGCTCTCCCTGCCGAGCTTGAAGGTTTTCTAATGGAAGCTGCATTTTCTTTTATTTTGTTTTTTTTTTCTGCGATCACGAAGTTTGAAATGGCAAAAAAGGTGCTAATTCACAAATTCCCCACAATGAAGCCACACTGAAACCAAAGAACTGGTTTTTAAAAGGCAAGAACTCTAAACATGAATCGCCTTTTGCTTTTGAAACTTGGATTTAAGGATCGAATCTGGTGATTTTCTTTTTCTAAAGGAAAATTGCGCCTCGTGTTGAATAAATCTGTTGTTCATACATGTGACAAGATGACACAAAAGTCACACAACCACATGATGGAAGTCATTCCTCCAGACGAGCAGCTTGGCAGGAGAGTCGAGCAAATTGTGAGAGTCACAGAGCATCTGAATCGAGTCTTTAGTCAGCCACTCCACGGAGGAGGAGGAGGATAACATCAGCTAGTCTTTAATGACTCAGGCTCTGGACTGGACTCATCAGACCGAGCGTGTCCATCTTTACAGAGGAAGCTGTGTAGTTGCACTCTGACAGATGACAGGCAGCATTTGGGTTTTTTGTATGTCTTGGAGATGCAGAACGCTAAAGTAAAGTTTCACTGACCTCAGCCGAGGAATATTTCCTAAATATAAATCTCAAAGTCTAAACGAGGTGCCCGTGTATTTCTGCTCCGCTTAAGGAATTATCCAAATTGCATAATAATGGCTTGACTCACACTTGCAAAAGATAGTCGCAGTCGTGTGCGTTTATCTTTTACACTGTTGACTCATCTGAGGTGTAAAACTGAATTTCACAACAAACATGAATGCGAGGAGAAGAAACACAATCTTGACTGGAGATTGTTTGAGGCCAAAGAGGGGAAGTGACGCGGAAGTGACGCAAAAGCAAATATTAGCTCGAATTTTTAGCAACTTAGAGCCAGTTCAGCATCAACTGGGTGGTACTGAGCTGGCAGTTGAACACCGGCTGCCGGCACTCACCTGACGTCGTTTTGCTGCTGGGGTTTCTTCTGTCCAACCAGGTTCACGGTTCTGGCTTGAATAGGCTTTTCTTCTCTAAAAAAAAACAAAGTTAGAAAAATGCAGTTAGTCCAGCTTTACTTTTGTTTGATTTCTGTACTTTGACCTCCTAACATCCAACAGGCAGTTCAAACTGTGTTCTCAGGCCTTATTCAATATGATTTGCTGAATTTGAAAGGAAATCAGAAATCAGGTTAGAATCATCACTTTGTATCTCGGGAGCGTTCCGGATACCTCTAGGAATCAATGACAGGCCTTAGACAACAATGACATGTTTTCAGTATGTCCACTGACGCATTCACAGTGTGATTCAAAACCATCTCATCCATAAAGATGAACAGCAGGCTCTGATCAGTCTGATCACAGAGAGAACTCAGAGAGAATTCCCCGCCAACACCCACGCTGCCTAAAACAGAAGACGTGTCTTTTTATTGTCAATACTGTGGGTACCCCGCTCGCTCATTACGAGACACTTTTGGCACATTGGGAACAGAATTATCTTTTCTACTGGCTGTTTAAGTTATTACAGCAGCAGTCAAGGTAATGCATTACTAAAACTACTGTTTTACTTGGAACATGGTATAAACTCATTATGTAACATGCTTAGGGTTCTTTATTCCATAGTAGTAAGCATCAGGTCTGAATATTGGATGGCAATGCAATTGTGGTACAGACTGATTAGCAAAGCTTTTAACATCTAGCTGCTTGCTGGAGACCCATTGAGGGTTACTGCTGCAGGTTTTAGTTTAGCCACATGCTAAACAAGCAGATCTTCAGAAAGCAGAAGGTATTAAACTCTCATACGTGCATTTTGGCCTCACAGTTCTTCTGTTATTAGCTTTTCCATATGCCAGATAAGCAGAAATTCCTTAGGAAGTGGATGTCTATCTAACCCCAACCCCAACCAGTTCCAACTCTCAGAGCGTACAGAACTGTGTATATTCACACTGCATTACAGCTCATCTTGCATGCTGGCGCACAAAATGCAGACACAAGCATTTGTCGCACACATATGATACAAAAGATTTTTTATCGGCTTGAGCTTTTGTTGTGTTTGCTGTGCATTTTGTCTCCAGGGTGAGACAAGTTACACACAGGAGCATGCTATAAAAGTGAACAATAAGTGATCAATTTAATTTGCACACATTTGTACTTTTATTGTACTCTTTTTGCATGTCTTAAAATTGAATTTAAACCAGAGTATGGCCAGGAACACCACTCATTGATTATTGATCAACTGTGCTGCCTTGCTTTGTTTTAGATTTCCATTTTTGTACCTCTGATCATTGAAAGCAGAACAGAGATCATGCCCATTATTGCTGTGGCTTCAATAGAATGTAAACTGATGTGAGTATATCTTAAATAGCTCATAAGTGGAGCGTATTCTCTGCCTCTCTGCATTACAACCCACACTTCCCTACTCCTAGTACACTTAGCACGCATGTATTAGGCAACCAACCAGTGCAGCTTTTCAGTGCAGACCCAATCGTAAGGACACACACACACACAGACACACACACACACACACTGCTTTGCTAACTCAGTCCAAACAGTGGTGAGAGGAAACAGTGCTGTAGCCTATATAGGCTTGGACATGTATGTGCTGACAGCCAGGCTTATCCGCAGCTGTTTCACTATGAGTGAATCCACAGCTATTTAATACATCACTGGAAATGATGCATAGCCACTTAGGGCCGGGGCTATATATTGGACATTTCCTTCTTTAGAAGCAATGAATCGATCTTCCGTTCCAGTGCTGGGCCATCATTCCGCACAGAGGGCTTAAAATAGAACAGAGATGTAAAGCTTGAGGAGCGCCTCGCTTAGGTGGGTCGTATCTGCACATCTATGTGTGCAGCTCCTATACAGGCCATGCAGAAAACGCGAGAA
>VUQJ01003326.1:30790-42303 GCA_015108635.1 Andinoacara biseriatus | reverse complement strand
AGATAAAAATAAACTAAACAAAAATAACATTTTTCTCCTTCATGTCCCTGGCTTCATATCACAGTTATCATCTTCACCTTAAATCTGTTTTTAAGCCTGTTTTTCCTCTGCAGAGCTGCATCTCTAGCGCTCGGTGTGTGGCTGCCTCTGCGATGAACAGCATGTCAGGATGTGTCAGGGTCAGACTATTCGCTTTATCAGCTTTTATTTTGAGCCATTGTCGCCTCTGCCCTGCTGCCTGCTTTTCTGGGATAAGCCCTTTCCCAGCTCTGATGTAAAACAGAGATAGACGTCAGAAAAGTAGAAGGAGCATTCCTGGGCAAGGTAACTCAAACTACTACTGCTTCCGGTAGTCTGCACCAATTCTGCTACTAATGCTTATAAAGTAACAGTTGCAAACTGAATAGGCAGTGTAGTGACTGTAAGTGTGAGGCAAAGGATTAAACATCAATTGAGCTTTTCTGGTACACAAACTGAAGTTAGCTGCAGTTGAATTAAGAGAGTTTCACAGACTTAGTAGTTTGTGTTGATGTGGCCTGTTTGATGCAGTGCAGCCTGACAATAGTATGTCAGCACAGGTCGGCTGTCATCTACAAACTGGAAGGTTGGTGGTTCGATCCCTGGCTGCACCAGTCTGTGTGCTAAAGTATCCTTGGGCAAGATACTGAACTGCAAGCTGCTTTCCGATGGATCCATCGGAGGCATGAAGCGCTTTGAGTTCTCAGAGTAGAAAGCACTATATGAGAACCAGTCCATTTACTCGATACTCTTTTGTTCTGTTTGCACCGGCATGTTTAGGGGATGTTTAAGGAGCCCCTAAAATGAAAGCTGGACTGAGACAGTTTAGTACCCGGCTCTGACTGGACTGTGCTTGATTATAGAGAATCACTCTCCAGGCGACATAAGATATCAGTGTGGACATAAAGCTTAGGATCAGGACTTTTTCATAGTGAGTAATCCAAACCATGCAGCAGCATGTTAAGGACTAACCTCATGCTGTGGGTGGATTATCTCAGATCTTTTCTTGGTCAGAGTTGGGTCTGTTTTCAGTGTTTTCTTCTGCTGTCGTGTGATTTCATTTATCTCTGCCCATTCGGGGACATGAACGTGAACCTTACTGACAACAATTTAGCTCTCATCCTACATCTTCTTCGTACTAACCTGTTTATATTAGCCGTAGGGCTGCAGGCAGCCACAGGGCAGCATATCACGATCGTGCCAACTAGCCCAACTTCACTCTTCCTTTTTTGGCTGTTCCCTTTAGGGGTCGTCACAGCGGGTCATTTGCCTCCATCTCACCCTGTCCCTCATATGCTCCTCTGTCACATCAACTCTGCATGTCCTCCTTCGCTACATCCATGAACCTTCTCTGAGGTCTTCCTCTTTTCCTTCTGCCTGGCAGCTCCACATTCAGCATCCTTTGTCCAGTGTATCTACTGTCCCTCCTCTGATATGATCTGGGCTGAGCTTTGCTTTAGTTTCAGATTAGTTTTTACGGTATGAAAGTGTTGTTTTGGTAATATTGTGTTTTCTTGAACTACATGCCATTCTACTTAAGCTTTTTGCTATATGTTTGTTGTGTTTAAGGAATTTCCCAACTGCAGTAAAAGTACAACTTATCTTGCAGTCTGAGCTGGGCAGCCTGATTTGAAGCTGTCCCCTTTATTGTTTATTTTTTTTCAGACTTTGTGAAGCAAACTAGAGGAGTTCTTAAATCTGCTGCGCTTCCCTTTCTGTTTTTTTGTGGAATAAAATCTTTTATTTCTTGCACTGTGCTTGTTTGTTGACAGAAGGGACCTGCTGGTGTGGATTTTGCTCAGCTAGGAGGTGTATTTTAGTTTGAGATACAGTTAGTTCGCAACGAAGCCTGCAGCAAATTTAGACATCAAACATGAAATGTCGCAGCCTCTGCAGCGAGCGGTCAGAGATGAAATGGTTCAGAATAAACTAGATTTGATCTTTCGAGTCCTCGGCTGCAGATCCTGACCCGCCAGCTCACTGACCCTCATTAAACTTTCAGAGAGACCAGAAGTTGGACTGAGAGCATTACCTGCACCGCCGATAAGGTTTCAGTTTCTTGCTTGCTGACACTTCAGCTGGATAGAAGTTCATTGCTGCTGCATTTTGAGGTGGGCTGTCTAACACTGCCCTGTTGCCTGTATACCATTGCCAACACTTGACCTTTTACACAAAAAACCTCGGCATACTTTTCTACATAGCTGCTGCACTGTGTGGCATTTTGGAGACCTGCATGCGAGGAATGCTTCTAATCAAAGTTATCTAAATTTCCTCCTCATTTTTTTTTCTTAATCAAAGCTCCCAATGCAACAAAAAGACCACCAACACATGTTTTTACTCTTGTCACAGAGGTATACAGTAGGTGTGTCTATAGCTGCTTTTTTCCAGCTCTAATTTTTTTTTCTTGTAGCTTTGCATGATTGCATGACTTTATTTCATTTTATTTAATATAGTTCTCTAGTTTAGCTTAGCCAAAGTATATTAATTTTTAAATTTTGGCTCCAAATAATTTCAAAGAAATATTGATTATGATGATGATTCATTCCTACACTGTGCTAAGAGTAGCTTTGTTGAATTGACAGTTAAAAATAAATTTTTTTTATCTTATACTGGGTCTCGGTGCAGCCCCTCACTTCATCCTCTGCCTGAAAGAAGCCGTTTTAGCTCTCCTCCCCACCTCCTTTAAGCCAACTTTCTTCTAATTGGCTGCCCCTCGTAAACAAAGTTTGAACAGCAGATGTTGAGCATATGAGAGGAATCCATATACTTTCATGTATGGAATGTTTAATAGCAACATTCACTGTGGTTACAGTGGATACCACAGTGAATGCTGCCATTGAAAAGTATAATAGATCCAATTTACAGTCTCAAACTCAAAGAGATTCTTTTAACAAAAAAGTATTAAACTAGTTTCTCGAACTAGAACCAGTCAAAAGTTTTGGTTCGAACTAATCTAGTAGTTTTTTTTCCTGCACTAGTTGTTTCAAAATTGGTCAAAATATGTAACAACATTTAATTAAAGGTGAGAATCTTCCACTGTTGTCATCGATATCACTGTCCAGTATCAAAGTTTATTCTATTTTTCTCTGTCTCCACATTGGACCATAATAAATAAATAAATAAATAAATAAAAATGTCTTGATGCTGAAGAATTGCCTGGTACTGTTGGATGCGCGGTTCAGTGACAGGAAATGGAAAAGCATGGGGTCATCAAGCACAGATTAGCTCTTCATCTTCTTTCCCCTTCCTACCTCTGTCACAGCATCTGCAGAGCTTCTTCAGAAACAATTGAAAATCATGTGTGTGTTTGTCTGTGAGAGAGTGAGTGTGTGTTTTCCTGTTGAAAGGCCAGTTTATTTGCCAGGCTGCACAG
This sequence comes from Andinoacara biseriatus, assembly GCA_015108635.1. Classification (NCBI taxonomy): domain Eukaryota; kingdom Metazoa; phylum Chordata; class Actinopteri; order Cichliformes; family Cichlidae; genus Andinoacara; species Andinoacara biseriatus. The sequence goes on along the minus strand of VUQJ01003326.1, from coordinate 38,912 downwards.
CGTCAGGTGGTTCCCCAAACTCGAGAAGGTTTTGTCCGACTGAAAGTCTGTAACGTAGCAACGGAGCCTTTATTAGGTCTGTGCTCTCAGCCACATGCAGCACGTCTCTGTCTGTGCTGTTTTCAATTTCGTAGCCGACCCTCACTGCGCTCCTCCCGCTGTGTGGGTGTGATCGTACAAACAGGTTCCGAGAAAAGAGCCCAACTATATTTCAAGGCTGAATTTAATTTACCTTCTTTTATTCTCCTTAATTAGTCTCTGTAGTTTTATGACTTCTTTTTGAAGTTTAGCGTCTAAAATTGTCTGAGTATTGTAAAGAAAAGCATACAATTACAACGAGAACAGAGACATGATTATAGCGACAGTTTCGTGACAGTGATCATTTATATTTATCCATAAATGGGCCTGCAATAAAACCAACATCTTAAACTTCCCGTAGATGCTCCCAAGAAATTAAGTTTATTACCATTAAAAAAAAAAAACTTTTTATGATCCTCAGAACTAATTAAAATTATGATCAGTTTGTTGTTTGTTTTCTTAAGAAATGTATTTTCAAACAAATCAGCAGTTCAGCGTTTCGGTTTTTACCGAGGGTTCAAGAAGCAGATCCCTCTCTCTCTCTCGCTCTCTCGCTCTCTCGCTCTCTCTCTCGTGTTAAAGGTGAAGCTTTGCCAGCAGCCACTTAAATTATTTTAGCATCGAGACTGGCAGCAGGTAGCCTGGCTCGGTCCAAAGGGGACAGGGTCTGCTAAACGGTGTCTTCAAAGTTCATTAATTACCATATTATGTCTCCCTTTTTTAATCCCTGCAAAAGCCACAGTGTGAAAACAAGATGTAGTTTCAAAGGTGCTGCTAAGTGGGTTTAATTATCTTTGGCGCGCTTTTCTTGCTGTCTTTATGCTAAGCTGGGCTAACTGGGTGATGTAGGTTTTTAGTGCCGTTATTAAGAATTGTATTGATATTTTCATTTAACTGCCAGGAAGACAAGTGCACCAGTCCGCCACACTATTAAAACCACCTGACTAATATTGTGTACCTAGCTGAGAATGAACCCAGCATCTCTGAATGTGTCATAAACAGATCCTTTGGGTCCTGTTGGTCGAGGGGTGGAGTCTCTTTGGAATTTGAGGACTGGGTCAGTACCTTGAGCTCTTTGTGATGTTCTACCTGAACAGCTTTGTGATACGGCAAGAGGGAGGCTGCAGCCATCGGGGAGCGCCATTGTCATTGCGGGGTGTGCTCGGCATAGGCCTGTAAGTGACCATATTTGAATGAGAGGGAGGCGTACTAAATTCAACTAAGGCGAGCAGGGTTCATCCATGAACAGTACAGGTGCATTGCACACATACAGATATCTGCTAATTTATGCTAAGAAACAATATTATAATTTGGCCAACCAAACCTAAACCACAAATTTCCAGCCAGCCAGATTATTTGTCAGATAATTCCATTACAGCGCTCCCAAAGGCCCCAACAGGACAAACCCAATGGAGACGTGCAGTTCAGTGACTTGCAGAGGCGAGGCCTAGCAAGCACCAGTTAGCTATAGCGCACTCATATGAAAGCCATAACAGTTTTTGTAGCAGCGTGTAAATATGTTACTTAATGCTTGCTTGATATTTTAACATGGGAGTCTATGAGGATTGGCTTGATTTTAGAGGCAGCCTCAAGTGACCATTAGAGGAAGTGCAGTTCCCGCTGCTTCCTCTTGGCTTTTTGTTCAGCCCAGCGGGGTTGCTGCTTGGTGCTTGCTCCGCACTCTGCACCGAGGACCTAAAGTTTTTAAAGAAAATACTGCATTGTAACAAGATAGGGAGTCGTATTCACTCTACCTGCCACCCGTTTTGATGTTGACTGACTTGTGCAAAATGCATGTCAGCTGAAATTTGATAAGGATTTTTAAATACAGTGCAGCAGATTTTGACTGACTTGGCACAACGGGCGGCTCACCGGTTCTCTACATTCCCTCACTGCTGTCCAGGCCTTGGCACCGAGCTGCTGCTGCTGCCCATCTTTTATTGGCTGCTGATCCCTGCTGGCTCGGCTTGCCGTGCTCTCTTTTAGAGCCCAGCTTCAGAGCAGCAAAACACAACACACCACCAGATGCTGAGCTGCCCTCTGGCCTGTGTGACTTTGGCTTCTCGGACGCAGGTAACCTGATGTCCAGCAAACACACCAGTGTTTGGCACTGAAGGCCGAGACGGATCATTTTGGGCTTGGTCTGCCACCGGCTGCCTGTTCTCAGCCGTGGTAGTCCAGATTATTTTCATGTCAGTGGGTAGTTAATTCACTTCAGAGAGGTCTAACCGCTGTGAGACTACACGGTTACTCTTTAACACATCATAATGGCGGTTACACATCCTTCACAGCTGCTGGCCTGCTGAGTTTACAACAAAGAACAAAAGAGGTCTTGTTTCTTGGCTGGTATAGTGGTTTGACATGCCTCTGTATGCAGTTTTTATTGGATTTGGAAAGTCGGAGTAGTTTAGAGTAAAAGTATCTAATTTTCATCTGTGAGAGTTGAAAAGTCAGGCACTGAACAACTGCAGTGCACGACTTATTATTTCAGCTCTGATGAAACCTGCGCTCCATGTGCTCAGCTCCAGACAGCAGACAGACACAGTTAGCAATTACATGTTGGAATAAGTGAAGCATACATATAAATATATAAAAAGCAAACTGGAGCTAGGAGGTGTGTGAATATTAGACATTCTTTCTTCATTTGTTTGCTATCAAGGTCTCTATGCAAACTTTATAAGTTTAAATTGAAGGAGATGTGCTCACATATGCTTCCCAAAGTGGCACAAAAATAAATGTAGATTTTATTTGGGCCTCTCCCTTAGAGAGAGGGTGAAGAGTGCAGTCATTCGAGAGGGGCTCAGAGTAGAGCTGCTACTCCTTCACATTGAAAGGACCCATTCAGGGTGGCTTGGCATCTGACTGCCTCCTGGGCGCCTCTTGGGCGAGGTGTTCCGGGCATGTCCTACTGGGGGGCGGCCTCGAGGCAGACCCAAGACATGCTGGAGAGATTATATATCTCGGCTATCTTGGGAATGCCTTGCTGCTCCCCTGATAAGCTGGAGGAGGTGGCTGGGGAGCGGGAGGTCTGGGCTTTAAGTTTAAGTTGCTGACCCCGCGACCCAGCCCTGCATAAGCGGAAGAAAATGGATGGATTTATGGATTTGATTTGATTTGTGAATCTCATATAGAAGGATTTATCTGTTTATTTACAACAATTGGGGCTTTAAGTAATCATTAGATTGACTTAAACTAAAAATAATCACCTTAGGTTTAGAATTCAGCTTTAACAGGAGAAGTTGAATTCACATTAAGGGCCACATACAGTCTATAAGTATCATTTGATATATCCAAAACATAAAAAAAAACAGGATTGTATTGTTGCATTCTCCACATATCCTTCTTACATTTTTAATTTTGTTTATCTAAAGGATAAAATGGGCAAAAATGGGCATAAAAACCTACAAATCCCAAGGCAACTTTTTGAGTTTGGCACATAATGCTCAGACCATTGATTCAAATAAGGAACATTATCCATGAAAGTCATAATTGTTATTGCTATTGCAGACAATATTTTTAATGATCTTTTACACAGAAGGCTTATGATTTGTGCCAAATGATAAAATATTTAAAAGATTAATCACAGTTAAAAATAAAGGTCAGTCAGTCTCACCAGCTGTTGCTGGAAACGTATCTGTTGCTGCAAATGCCGGCCAGCTAGTGTGATTGATAAGGTTCATCTATTATTCATTGTAATATAAAATTGGATGTCACTTCTTAAACTACCTTCCCGTGTAAACCAACTCACTCATTGGCCATCGTACCAGCAGTTGGTCACTGGTGGACTCTTTGGTTATGTATCCACCTTTTTATATATTTCTGTATATTTTCAGCTCTTCTGGGAAGGCTTTACACAGTTTTAGCAGCATTTATGGGAATTTTTGACCACTGGTCCAGAAGCACATCTGTGAGGTCAGACACTGATGTTGGAGAGTCTTCACTCTAATTCATCCCAAAGGTGTTCTATTGGGTTGAGGTCAGGACTCTGTGCAGGCCAGTCAAGTTCTTCCACACCAAACTATGGAGCTGCTTTGTGCACTGGTGTGCAGTCATGTAGGAACAGGAAGGGGCCATCCTCAGACTGTTCCCACAAAGTTGGGAGCATGAAATTGTCCCAAATGTCTTGGTATGCTGAAGTATTAAGAGTCTCTTTCACTGGAACTGAGGGGCCGAGCCCAACTCCTGAAAAACACCCCCACAATATGCATTGCATTGCACTTGGTTAAGGCTTGGGTGCAGCTGCTTAGTCATGGAAACCCATTCCATGAAGCTCTCTACACACTGTTCTTGAAGTAATCTGAAGGCCACACGAAGTTTGGAGGTCTGTAGCGATTGACTCTGCAGAAAGTTGGTGCATACTATCTACCTCAGCATCCACTGACCCCGCTCTGTGATTTTACGTGGCCTACCACTTCATGGCTGAGTTGCTGTTGTTCCCAATCGCTTCCACTTTGTTACAATCCCACTAACAGCTGACTGAGGAATATTTAGCAGTGAAAATTTTCACGACTGGACTTGTTGCACAGGTATCATCCTATCACGGTACCATGCTGGAGTTCACTGAGCTCCTGAGTGCGACCCATTCTTTCACTGTTTGTAGAAGCAGTCTGCATGCCGAGGTGCTTGGTTTATACACCTGTGGCCATGGAAGTGACTGGAACACCTGAATTAAATAAATTGGATGGCTGAGTGAATACAGTATCCTTCCCTCTCATTGGCAGTTGCTTTCCTTAAAGTTGAGAGTAGTTTAATTTGGTGTCCGCTCACTTAATGGTACTAACAGCTTCATGAACATCAATTAATTTCATTAATTAGCTACACTGCTGCGCCTCCTCTGTGTCACCCCATTTGAGTGTCTTTTAGTAGTAATGAAGGCACCCAGTGCCACTCAGAGCAGCCGTGTACTATAGAGGACTTTAAGGCTCACTATAATGTAAAAGAGGGAGTTATAAAAAAATTCACCACCAGGTTATGAGCTGAGAAACTAGCTATGAAGACCAAACCGTTCCTCGTAGTCGGCTGTAAACATGTTTGTTTCAGCTGTAAATTTGGTGTTTTTACCACAGGAGTCTGTGGGGACTGTCCCACTTTTGCAGGCAGCCTAACGTGGACATTAGAGGAACTCCCATTTTCTATTCTAGTCACTTTCTCATTTTCAGCCCTCGAGTTTGCCACATGTTAAAGACCAAATGAATAATCAACAAATTGTTTCTGCATTAGATTTAATAATCTGGCTTTTTAAGTGGTAGAAACAGCAGTTTGAGGTTTACTAAGGAAATTTGCTCCAGCCTTAAATCCACATTTTTTTTCCATGTCGTGCTGCTTGGTAATCAGTTTTGAAAAGTGTAATTAAATCAGTTTAATTGAGCTCAACAGAGCACAAACATTGCCTCAAACAGTCCTGACCTTATGACCTCTGGATTGTGTTTGGTATCTCTGAATCAACCCGTGGTCCTCTGTGACTGTTTGAGCTCGGTGCAGTGAAGCTCTGTTTGCTCTGTCCTGATAACTGGCTGGTGTCTCAGCTCAGTGCAGAGGTGAACATATGGTGGATCTAATCCCAGGTCAAAGCCTCTGCACTAAGACTGTCTGCCTGAAACCCTCTGAGATCTCACTTCCTCCCTGTCACTCTTGCATGTCCTCCATCCCCCTAAAATCATCTTTGTAGTGTGAACTGTTGCTATAAGTTTTAATGTTGCCGCTCTGGCCCAGCAGCAGCAAAGTCCACCCCTACTGAATTTTATTTTATTTTTTCTGGGACATTAGAGTTTCATTTATCAGCTGCTTGTCTGTGACACGCAGCAAATCCTCACATACATATTTTCTGACACACCGACCACATCAGTTCCCAGACTTCCCGTGTGTGGGCTGCTTCTGTATTTACAGTGCGTCCAGGGTAACTGGTAGATGTTGGTAAATGATATGGAGCACTCATGACAGCAGTCTGTGGTATTTTAATTAAGTGGGGTGTAAAATACTTTTATAAAAAGACAACGATTAACTGGGGTGTTTCTAATACCTCTGCACTGGCAGAAGCCATGAGTGATATTTCTTTTGAGCCAATGCCTTCAAATTTGGCTACATTTTGCATTTGCACTCAGGTGAAATAAATAGATTAGAATTGTGGAAATGAGTTTCCTCCAAAGGGTGTCTGATCTCACCCATAGAGATGTGTTTAGGAACTCAGTCATTCATGAAGGGTTCAGGGTAGAGTCGCTGCTCCTCTGTATTGAAAGGAGTGGTTCAGGCATCTAACTAGGATGCCTCCTGGACTCTTGCAGAACACGTGCTTCTTTTAATCACACCAGGAGGAGATTCCGGCCTCTGAATGTTTCCTTTGGCTGTTTTAATTACTGCATTCACAACTGAACTACTGCTGCGTTTTAACTCTGCTCAATAGTTTTAAATCTAACGCCCGCAGTAAATTCAGTGTCTATGATAATGTGGTTTCATCTTCACCGTGAATGAATCTCTGCACAGTTTGCTGCTCTGCTGCTTGTTTGCTTGGTTCCCTCTGCTGTTGAAGCGTTCTGCTGACCTGTGCTGCTTTTCCTCACAGCCCTCAAGGATATTGGATCCCCCACATCTGCAGCGCTCCTGCTCCTGGCAACATTTTCAGGGGGGGGGCGGGGGGAGACGACTTAATTTCTCCATCACCTGCACCCCCCCCCACCCCACTTCCTTCCCCCCACTGCCTGCAGGCATCTGCAAAGTCATCAAATTACCCATTATTACCGCATACGGTCATCACATTACTGTTATTTAGCTCAGTGACCGGCTGATGTGGATTGATCGGTACTCTCACACACACGTACATAAAGCCAAAGCTGTTAATCCACCCACTCATTGCCTGGCTTTTCTCACCCATTGAAAATGTTATTGACCAGGCCCATTTTATATTGGATTTTTTTTTTAAATTTTATATTTCTTTACGTTATTGTTCTGACCATAAAATTCTAACACAAAGTTAAAAAAGTCCATCTAATCCGGATCTCTGAAAACAGAAGGCGTTCAGACTGTAACGCCTCCTTTGAATTTGTGGTGTTGGGCTTTAACACAACTTACTTTACCCACGATATGACGTTATGTTGGTCGGCTGGCTTGAGAATGCCTCGGTGTCCCCCTAATAAAGCTGAAGGAGGTGGTCAGGGAGACCACCTGCTGACTCTGCAACCCAGACCTGGATATTCACTACTATATTTACTGCATTCAGCTGCATTTTAATGCTTCTGGTTACATTTGATGGTGTTTATATCACATTAAGCATCAATGAAACTAATGCTGGGTTTCTCGACCAAATATTTGTATCATTTTATGTTTAAGATTCTGGTGGTTATTATTGCTCCTGTCTTTATAGAGTCATGCTGTCATCAGGAAAAACACCTGTTAGCCTCGTGTAACTCTGATGTTTTTCTCTTTTTTTCCCCCTCTTTAGGTCATGAGTGCCTTTAAGAAAGACCCAGCTGAGAATAACCTCACCTGTCCAAAACCCCGCCCTACTCGGGGCTCGCCCTGCCCCCCACTCCTGGACTCCCACCATGAGTAAGTCCCAACCAGTTGCTTATTGAGGACTGGCCGCTTGTTTGCACGCTCTTTCACTTTGGGTGCTTAATTATACACACTGCAGAATTTTATTTCTAATGCTGGATTGGTAGCTTTGGAGTTTGACATCATGAGCATCAATTACACAAGTAGGATAATCGACAGGCTTGCAAGGTCAGGATACTCTTAATATGAAGATATGACGTATACGATTTTGCTGCCCCTGGTGCTAGAAGCACAGAGGAGCAAGTGCTGCAACCCTCACCACCTCATTCCTCATCAATCACACTGCAAAGCATGATGGGAGGGCAAATGGAGCAGGATATGCACTCAGTCAGCTCCATATACACTATATCTGTATATGTGTGTGTGTGCGTGCTGCTGTCATCTTGCTCTGCTGTATGTTCGTCTGACTGTAATGGCACAGCCCCACATGTCAGCTCAGTGTGAGTCATCCAGCAAGTGCAGGATTTTCTTTTAATGTCTTATGGGGTCATACCCG
>VUQJ01003320.1:0-10385 GCA_015108635.1 Andinoacara biseriatus | reverse complement strand
AACAGAGCGCGGTGTGACCGGCGCAACGGCCGCTGCAGCTGCCTGCACAGCTGGATTGGACCGTTTTGTCAGGAAGGTACAGCAGTGTCTGACACACACACACACACACACACTCACTCCCTGGCATGTTAACACTTACGTCATGAAAATTTCCACACGGAGGGCAGGTGATGGCCTCCGCTCACCCTCAAGTGGGAATAGAAGTGACATATCTGCTGACCTGGTGAAATGGGAGTAAATAACTAGTGTAAGTGCTGACAGTGTTAAGTTACTGTCTGTGAGGGGCAGAGCTGCAGAGGCTGCACTTTCCTCTTGTTTTTTTTTCCTGATCAAATGTGAACATTGTGCATTTGCTGAGCTGGACTCACAGCTCTTTGTGTCCGTCACCTCAGGTGGACCTCCGCGCCTCACCTATGGAAGCAGCTCAGGATACGCACAAGAAGACAACTCATTATAGCAGCTCCATCTAGCTGGAAAACTCAGTTGGGACAGAAGTTTTAACTGAAGCAATTCAAGTGGGTGAAAGCTTAGGAACCTGTAGCAGCTGGGAGATTCATGGAAATGGACACACTAGTGAGAACTGAAGTTCCATGTTTGCATCCGTCTGGATGGCCTTTTATTTTTCTCGTGCCAAAGTCTCCTGTAAACTGAGTTGAACTCCCACTGGCAGGTTGTCACTTCCAAACCTGAACATAAGCTGCTTTTCATCTTCAGGATAAGCATTTCTCCTCAAAAACTGCTTCCAGAGTGCACCGTCAGGAGGTGGTCGTCAGGTTTGCTGCACTTTCAGCATATTGTGCTTAATAGATTTGCCCTCAAAATACAGCAGATGGTACTGTATATAAAACATTCTGATTTTGTAAAGATGCTGGTGATATTACTGAATATGATGCAATTTGTATTTCATTGCTATGAAGTTGTTTTCATTCTATACAATATGAAGTATGACCCTTGGGTAAATGGTGCTATGATGCTTTACTGTACAGTGCAACAAAGATTATAATGATCCTCACGAGCTTTATGCTACATCACAGTAAAACACGCTCCTGATTACTACATATGCTGTAATGATATAATTTTAAAGTTCAGTGTAAACAACTTCAGATCATTTGCATCTTCTTTAGGATTTTTTTTTTTGTATAAATTGCTTCATATTTATATTTCAAAATCAAAAATGCATCTTTGTTTTTCACAGGATAAAAGAGTCTTTGAAGCGCTAACAAATCCAAACACGTAATGAATAAAGACGCAAACATAAAAACAGACACTTTTTTTTTTTAACCATTCTTATTTTATCATTTCATTTTCACTGAAGATCATAGCTGTACATCCTGTCTAAATCTCAGATTCAAGCACAGTGCAGATAGCAACGCCTGCAAAATGAAATTAAAATCAAAAAAGGCAAAGGTGATCACAACCAGAAATATATACAAAGGTCAAAGTATATACAGGAGATACCACGCTCTCAATACATCGTCTTCAGAGTGAATTCCGCACACCGTTGCATTTGAGCATCATAATGCACACACAACACAAAGATTGCTTCTTTTTGTCAGTCTTCAAATCAATACAATACCAATAGGAAAAATGCAGCATGATGACAAAAATAAAAACAGTTCTTTTAATTCTCTCTACTGCATTAAAGGCTAGAACATAAAAATATATTCTCTGTATAACCTAGAACCTTCTGTAAAATAAGCTCTATCCACCTGTGGGTCTGTTTCATTTGTGAACTAGTCATTAACATGTTAGAACAGCAAATATGATGAAACTAGGACCTCTTAAAGCATTAATTTCTCCTACATGGGTGAGGGCACCAGACAAACACACACAAGCTTCAAAAGTTTCATTTATTTCTACGACGTGCGTGAACCTCGTTACAACACTGTGTCGAGCAGCTCAGCACACTGAGATTTAACTCTGATGGCCAAACAAAATGCACAGCGAGAAAGTTCAAAGGGAAAGTTGAACATGTTTGGGAAATGCGTCTGCTGATGTTACAACAATGAATCAAGCTGGGTCAGCTTAGCACAGAGACTGGAAACAGGCAAACAGCTTTTCTAGTTAAACTTTTCTCAAAGAATAATAATGTAGAAATGATAAAAAACAATCCCTTCACAACTTAAAACGGCTTAAACGTAATTGGTTTGCCTTATTTAGTTTGAATGTGCAAATTAGTCCCTGTCTAATTCCTCCACTGCAGCCTCACTTGAGTTATTTGCCACGTGGGAGGAGAGAGAGAGAGAGCAGTCCACACTGCCAATAAAACAAGCAACAAGCTGTCATCAACTCAGGTAACGTTCTTGTCACTTCACCCATCTCTGCTCCACTCCATGTGTCTAATAAACCAGCGGAGAAGAGATGCACCCACACCGATGGTGAAACAGAGAGCACAGGATGAGACTGGAGTGCGGCCCTCAGCTGATAATGTGTTCCTAATGTTAAATAAACCAGGTCCCCAACTGAGAGTCTGACAAGTTATCCTTACCAATATCTCAATCAGACTGTCATTGGTAAACCCATATGGACAAGAGAATCTATGCCTACCATCATCTGTAAATCTTACTAATGCCTAAATATGTCCTGTTTTGGGTACAGAAGAGAAAATTTGCCATTGTAATTTCTTCTGGTTTCCAGTCTGGGTGCTAAGGTAGAGGTAAATATGAGTTCGGCATAATTTTTTTTGTAATTTTGGGCAAGAAAGCACATTTCCCAAACTGTCACACTCTACCTTTTAAGTCTCAGACTTGTTCTCCACTCCCTGCAGATGAAAATATTAAGACACAGGAACTCCACAGACTAATGAACAAAATTTTCTTTGCTTATCTTTTTGTTTTTTTTGTTTTATTCTGAGAAAACAGCATCGGCTTGTGCCTGTTTTTACTCAGACATACAAGAGACACAGCAAATCAAACTTATTCAGGGATCAACTAATACAACAGCGTGGGATTAGTTTACTGTCCCGCAATCCCTCACACTCGGACACACACAGACATACACAAAGCCAGATCAACAGCAGAGTTGTTAAATTGCTTTGCTGATGTTTAGGAGTAATACTCACGCAGACTGTAAAACCTCATCCACACATTCCCCCACAGTGACGTTCACTTTAATTGATCCCCTCCCCTCCAGCTGAGCAGCTTCATCTCATTTGTGTCATTCACACTAATATAAGTTATCTTAATCTGCACTTGTTATTTTTTTTCTTCTAAGAATCAACAGTTTATCAGCTGTTAGTGAAGACTGGTTATCTACACGTGTTAGTAAGCTGGAAAAGCATCACCTTGTTTGTCCCGTAGGTACTGTAGGCTGGGTGAAGAGGGTCCATGCTTAAAGGATGTAACATGCTTTCCACTTGTGCTTTAATCACAGTAAGAGAGCACCCAAAGGACAAAAAATGATACAGGGTGTTGTCAAAATGTCTGCAATAATACTTCTGACGCGTCTCAGGCCGTCTGCCACCTGAAACAAACCTTACCGATCCTAAAGCACTTAGTTGTACTACGCATTCTGTATATGAAGGACATATTTGATAACTAGTATAACAGCTTGGTCAAGTAAAGATATATATGGAGTAAAGTCCATACCATAGATAGATTACAAGCTGGACAGCACATGCGTCAAGATGATTTCTATAACCTTGCAGGAAGTTGTCTAAAAGAGATGATGAAGAAGATCTTTGGCTCAAGCCACGCTAAAGTGTCCACACATGAAAGAAAGACAGATGACTAAATACAACCTCCTGACTTTGTGCACGCCAACACACGACTGAAACCACCTGCTCTGTTCCCTGAGCTGCTGTCTCTCACTGATTAGCCGGACACATGACTCCTTCCTCCCAGTCAGGGAGCAGCAAACACCACTTCCACCAGTCAGCGGTCCCCCGGGACATGTGACTGGTACAAAGAGGCAGCCGTTAAGCTGCTCGTCTACAAGCCCAAAGCACAGTTTAATGAAACTGTAAATAAGGCAAAATTCTTGAACTGAATGTGATTGAGGAGAGGTTTCCATGAAATGTGGAGCCAGCACTGATATGACCATTCCCTGTAAACCAAATCCTCAGCATGAAAAAGTGAGATCGGCGGCTGGCTGGGTAGCACAGTGAAGCAGGGAGCTGCGTTTGATTTAACACAACTGCAGTTCCTACTGTTAGGGATGAATAAACTGCTCATTTCTTCAGTGACACGCAAGCTGCCCAGACACATCAGCCTAGGCTCCTAAACCCCATCATGCCGGGTGGTTCACTGGTCAGGATGGACGAACTTCGTTCCTCCTCATCCTCCAAGTCCTGATGATTTCAGAACTTCAGATGGCGGGAGCATCGGAGCTTTAGGCTGGACCAATGCACTGCCAGTGAAGACACCAAGGGAGGATGAAAAGAGGGAATTATCAAGAGGCGATGTGATTCTATAGTGCAATGGTTGTGAGATAAGACTGTTACTAATACTCATCCTCTCTACCCTCCAACACCTTTACTGACAGTACTAAAGTGCTGATTAAAGCCCACGATGAGGCTCTGGTAACGTCAACAACACAAACTTTCTTTCAGAAAATATGATGGATTTGTACAGTACACAGGTGCTTGTAAACAGAACGTCCAAACAACAAATGCATGGCTATGGTACATGTGCAACAGTAGTTCTCATGTATTCATACAGTATGAACTTCATCTTCCTTTTAGTTGTGTTCGGTTTTAGAAAAAGAAAAAAAAAGAGAGAAATCTGGCTGCTAAGCAAGCGTGTGCTTATTTTTTTTTTTTTTATAAATGTATTTTTCTCTATAGTTTTAAAATATGTTCAGCTGAATTGAATGTATAACTAATTTAAATATGAGCGCATATCCCTAACCTTTCTTTTCCATGTTTGTCTTTCTTTGTCAATCCTGTCCTTTCCAATGGAGGTGACTGTATTTTTTCCCCCTTTTCTTATCTTATCCCTGTAACTCTAAATGAGGTGCCCTGCGTGGCCTTGGTGTGGCCAGACTCATGCGCCAGGGTCTCACTCAGTAAAAGCTCAAGCAAACAGAGGATCAGGCAAAGGTGGGGCACTGCAGCTGCAGGCCGGGTGCAGCCCTGCCGGGCGGGCCGTGCCACACGTTAGGAGCGGTAGTCCTTTTTACTGTACGGCTTGTTCCCCAAGATGCTGTCCACCTCGTGCGTGATGGACGACGACAACTTTGGAAGAACCTGTGACAGGACAGAGAGACACGAGGTGAACATATTGCAGTTACCGCAAGAAAATGCAGCAGTTTCACATCACAACCTCTAGATGTTGCTGAAGGGAGACTAAAGAGCTTATCAAGTATTCTCTGTTTCAGACGGCAACATCCAGCTCCAAAAACAAAGCAAAACAAAAATGCTCCATTAATGAATGACCTGCTACCCTAAACACAAGTAAAAACATTATTTACAACAAAGCAGTGAAATTATTACATTGAAATACGCCATTATACAACAGAAAGTACTGTGACAGTAACAAACGCTTCATTAGGTACACCTTGCTAGTACCAAAAAGGGGCTGGACGCTATTGGAGCTCTAGTGGATTGAGCCCTGGTAACTGTGGAGGCCATTTGAGTACAGCCAACTCCTTTTCATGTTCAAAAAACCACAGCAGAAATTAAGACTGATAAGACATGACAACATTTTTATGGTATTTTTATGGTATGGTATTTTTCCAGTCTTCTACTGTCCAATTTTGGTGAAATCATGCAAAACTTAGCTGACAGGAGTGGCGCCTGGGGGGATCTTTTCCTACTGTAGCCTATCTGTGTGTTCAGAGATGCTCTTCTGCATACCTTGGTTGTCACAAGTGATTATTTGACTTACTGTTGCCTTCCTATCACCTCAAAACACTCCTCTGACATCTTGCATCAATAGGGCATTCTTGCCACTCGCTGATATTTTCTCCATTTTTAGGCCATTCCCTGACCATGTTGATGGTTGTGTGGGAAACTCCCAGCAGCTTCTCAAATATTCAGACCAGCCCGTGTGGCACCAACAACCATGCCACATTCACAGTCACTTAAATCACCTTTCTTCCTCATTCTGATGCTCGGTTTGAACTTCAGCAGGTCATCCTGAATGTGTCTACAGATCTAATTACACTGAATTGCTGCCATGTGACTGGCTGATTAGATAACTGCGTTAAGTTGCAGTACCTAACAAAGTGTCTGGTGAGCGTATAGATTAATTATTAGTAGTAATACATTAAAATCCATTGTATATTTTTATACTACTGTGTTTTTGATCATATATATATATATATATATAAAAACCCAGTTCTGAAAAAGTTGGGATGCTGTGTAAAACGTAGCTTGTTTTCAATTTTGAAGGCAACAAATGATGGTCTCAAAAAAGTTGAGACAGGGCCATCTTGACCAGAGGGGTGTAGCACCCTCTCGTCTTTTAACAGTCCGTAAACATCTGGGAACTGAGGAGACCAGTTGCTGGGCTTTTGGAATAAGAATGTTATCTCATGTTGTCTGATATATCCTGGCTCTTTGGCTTCATTATGAACCAAAGATTTCCAGTTGGTGAAAGTTCTGGACTGTAGGCAGACCAGTTCAGCACCCAGACTCTCTGTTAGCCATCCTGTTCTAACAGATGCAGTATGCAGTTTGGCATTGTCTTGCTAAGATATGCAAGGCCTTCCTTGAAAAAGATGTCATCTGGATGGGAGCATAAACTGCTCTAAAACCTTTCACCCCAGATGGTGCTTTTCCAGATGTGCGAGCTCTGCCATTTCCATTAGCATTAATGCGCAGTGCATCAGAGTGGAGGGTTTGGAACAGAGTACTGATAACAAGCTGGATGGTTCCTCTTCTCTTTAGTCCAAAGGACATGTCGTCCATGTTTCCTGAAACAATTTCGATTTTGCTTTATCTCACCACAGAACAGTCTTCCACTTTGCCTCCATCCATTTTCATAGACCTTCTGGGTCGTGTTCACATATGGCTTATTCTTTGTATCATAGAGCTTTGACCTCCATCTGTGGATGGTATAATGAACTGTGTTCACAGATAATGATTTCTGGAAGTGTTCCTGAGCCCGTGCAGTGATTTCCATGACAGAATCATGTCTGTTTTAATGCAGTGCCACCCACCCGAGGGCCCGACGATCACAGGCATTCAGTTCTGATTTTTGGTCTTGTTCTTTGCTGCAGATTCTCTGATTCTTTTGATGATATAATGTATGGTAGATGATGAGATATTCAAGGTTTTCACAATTTTATTTTGAGGAACATTATTCTGAATTTGTTCCACAATTTGCAGATGTAGTTTTTTTTTGCAGATTGGTGAACCTCTGCCCATCTTCTGACAAACTCTGCCTTTAATATGCTCTTATATTTACCCAATCATGTTACTGACCTGTTGCCAATTAACTTACATATAAATATCTGCCAAATATTCCTCCAGCTGTTTCTGTTTGGTACCACTTACTTTATCAGCCTGTTGGTGCCCCCGTCCCAACTTGTTTGAGGCATGTTGCTGGCAGCAAATTCAAAATGAACCAATAAACAGTCAAATGTCTCAGTTTAAACATTTAAACATTCAATACATTCTGTTGTCTATTTTCTATTGTGACAGAAACATTTATGAGATTTGCAAATCATTGAATATATATATTTTTTTTACATTTACATTTCACACAGCATCCAAACTTTTTTTGGAATTGGGGTTGTACTTTTTAAACAGACACTGAGCATCACTGAGCAGAACAGAAATATGAAAACAGCAGGAATGCAGTGTGCCTTTTACATTTGATAACTGATGAAACGTGACTGAATAGCCACAGCCAAAAGGACTATAAATAAAAATATATTTTGAAGTACATTACTTTAAGAAAAATGTACATTTGTAGATATATTTTTTGCTAAAATTGAGGGGTTTTTTTTGTTTGAATTTTTTTTTTTGTTTGAAAGACAAAGTTGGGCACCAAAGAAGAATTTATTTATTTTTTTTAAAGTTGCTCTTCCGACAATGCGGACATTAAATAAAAAGAAAAGAAAAAACTAATTTTATTGAGACTTCCTGAGAGTAAGCCTTTCAGACCAGAGGCCGTTTCTATTTCAGTGCCTCTGATATAAAATTCTGGCAAAAGGGAAACTGCAGAGCCCTTGGGAAATGTGAGCATAGCATTTCAAACCCGAAATATCAAACGCACTCCGGGAGAGGAGACGTTTAGTGCGCACACACACGCGCACATTGGAGCGGACACAAAGCATCAGAATAGAGGAGAGTTGGGATGCTTTTTACTTCGGGCCAGACATAATGTGAGGAGAGGACGTAAACCCTCACCGGTCTGAAAACCCCATTAAAGAGTGCATCTTATCAGGAGAGGAGGAAGTGGCTGTGAGCTCATCTCCAATCCCACTGGCAACTGATACTCCTCTGACCTTATTAACTCAGTACAGTAAAGCACCCAGGCGTGCAGCAGCAAACTGCCCAGGAGGCCAAGCCGTGCCCAGGAGAGGAGGCTGCTGTTACGGACTGTAAGGCACGAATATGAGCCCAATGAAGCAGGTCAGGTCGCATTTTCACAAATTAAGCTTCTGATTTGCTTTGCGGTGACACAAGCACGTGTATGTACACAAACACACTCACCTGGATCGCTCCTATGTTCTCCATCAGCTGGTCGGTGTTGGACGCCCCTAAAAGGACAGAGCTCACCCCCTCATTCCGTAGGCACCACGCTGCAGGAGACCAGTAAACAGCGATGACACCCTTGCCATGATTAAACACACACATACACACACAGGCAACACCCCGGACTCAAACACATGCTGCACAACTCAACACAAACGCTGCTTTCTATTCACATATGACATGACAATCGTTCTCTCCCGACGCTGCAACATCAGAGCTCATCATGAACCCCGCACTCGTCACACTAACACTCTACCAGCTATGGAATAATTGACCCATCGTTTCCACACAATATGCAAAATGATTCCTCATTAGATGAACTCCTACCTTCAACATTTACTTAAAAAGTACATAAGTGTGCTGCAGAATGCCTACCTACATTATATCTAATTTTAGTATTATACCCTAACTCATGGTGTCCTGAAATTTAAAACTTTGCACAGCAAGTTAAACTGAATCGACCGATTTCTTTGGCCCACCATGGCTGAATGATTTGAATTATATATGTTTAAAGTAATGCTGATTTATTATGGATGAGCACATAATCAAATACAGTCGTGATAAAGAAAGTATCTACTCTTTAAATTGTTGTACATGTCAGCACATAATGGTCCTTACAAGGTTCTAAAATTATTCAAACGAACAACAAGATATATTACACTGTGTCACTGTTTGACAAAACTAAACCGAAATGCAGAAGCAGTGTGTAAAAGTACACTCTGTGATTCAATAGCTTGGAGAAGCACCTTCAGCAGCAATAACTTGAAGTAATTGTTTTCTGAATGGCTTTACAAGTCTCTCACATTCTTGTGGAGGAATTTTGGCCCGTTTTTCTTTACAACAGTTTTTACAACATTGCTTCAGTTCATTGACATTTGCAGGCATTCGTTTATGCACAGCTCTCTTAAGGTCCCACAACAGCATTGAGGTCCACACAGCACTGACGTCAATGAGGATGAGGTCTGGACTTTGACCGGGCCACTGCAGCACTTGATTCTTTTCTTTTTCAGATATTCTGTTGTAGATTTGCTGCTGTGCTTGGGATCATTGTTCTTTGGCATGACCCAATTTCAGCCAAGCTTTGGCTGTCAGATGGCCTCACATTTGACTCTAGAATATTTTGGACCTGTAGCTGCAAAATAAACCTAAATCATCACCCAACTGCCACTGTGCTTTCTACTGGCAACCCTTCCAAACTAGTCACACTTGTTCAGGCTTTTTCTAATTGTACTGCCATGAACTTTACCATCTAACATGCTAACTGAGGCCTTTAGAGTGTCGCCTGATCTGAGATCTAGCTCGTTTTTTTTTTTGCAGTTTCTGAAACATTAAACAAATATGTAGAACAGCTTTTTTGCATTTGCGCAATATTGCCAAAATTAGAAACATCCTTTCTCAGGCTGATGCAGAAAAGTTAATCCATGCATTTATTACTTCTAGGCTGGACTATTGTAATTCATTATTATCAGGCTGTCTTAAAAGCTCCCTGAAAACCCTTCAGCTAATCCAAAATGCTGCAGCTAGAGTACTGACAGGGACTAGAAAGAGAGAGCATATCTCTCCCATATTGGCTTCACTTCATTGGCTCCCTGTTAAATCTAGAATAGAATTTAAAGTCCTTCTCCTCACGTACAAAGCTTTGAATAATCAGGCACCATCTTATCTTAAAGACCTCATAGTACCATATCACCCCAATAGAGCACTTCGCTCTCAGACTGCTGGATTACTTGTGGTTCCTAGG
>VUQJ01003316.1:14120-27838 GCA_015108635.1 Andinoacara biseriatus | reverse complement strand
GAGGAAACAAAAACCCCACAAAAAAAAAAAAAAGTACAAAACACATTTTATTATATTGGCAGTTACTAAATGAGGATCAAGCCCAAAAGTAAGTGGTCATCTATACAATTATCAAAGTTTGAACCACGATTTTAAACCTCTGTTAGCTAAAATTGAGACCTGTGCGCTGATTTCAGAATACTAACGAGGTTTCTGCACACTAACATCAAAGTTAGGACCAAACACAGAAGCAGCAGCATTTTCACAGCAATGACACCAAAAGCCATCAGTGCTGCTGTTTGTCTTGAATTAGGAGCGTCGATCTGTTGTTTGCAGAAACCACAACACCTCGACCCTCTGTGTGCTTTTTTTCTTAAAGGATCTTCTGGTGCTCTTTTTTTTCCTGTGAATATTTCCCAAGTATAATAATACACAAGAGGAGGAACCCAATGGCATTTTATATTCTTTATCAGTGAGCCAAGAAAAACATTTGTTCATCGATCTGATGATGTTTCCTGCAGCTGGAGCTTCACAGACTCCACATGTTGGATATTCTCACATCTGGATGGAGGATGTGTCTGTTCGACACCTGAAGGCTTCTCTTCGTTCTCCACAGCCTGAAATAGGACCGTCTGATCACAGATGAGGTCAAGTGAAGACTGAGGAAGCATGCAGCTGTTAAACACATCTGCACAGAGGTCTTTCTCTTTTTTTTTTCTTCTGAAAGCTGCGGCTCAGGTTCTTACCTCCACAAACTAAAACGTCACTGAAAGAAAGCGGGAATAAACTGAAGCATCCATCAATGAACCCCTTGAGGGGTATGAGGAGGTTGTCTGGACTCACCAGTGGGTTGTCTCTTGGGGCTGAAGACGTGGATGTCCATAGGCGAGAAGATATCGGAGTGGACGACGCGCTGGCCGGCTCCAGTCTGCTTCCTGCATGAGTGGATGGAGTGGGTGGTCCAGTCAGTCCAGAAGAGTGTGTCCTCAAACAGTGTGAGGGCAAACGGGTGAGGCAACTGCCCTTTAACCACCACCTCCCTGGAAGCAAACAACATGTTATGGTTTGAGTTAAACTCATGACGTCTGGCTTCTTAAAGGTGGAACTGCACCTACCTGTTGGAGCCATCCAGGCTGGAGCGGTGGATGAAGCTGTGTTTAGCGTCGGCCCAGTACAGTTTCTGCTGGCTGTAGTCCAGCGTCAGCCCGTTGGGCCAGTAGATCTCCTTATCAATGATCATGGAGCGATTCGCCCCGTCCATCCCCGCTCGCTCGATCTTCGGGATCTCGCCCCAGTCCGTCCAGTACATGAACCTGAGGACACACAAACATAACCATCACAGAAACATGAATCACGCTAGACGAGGTGTCCATGCATGAAGAGACGAGCAGCAGATCAATGAATGTCAATGTCCAGATGCTCTGTGCAATTAAGTCATTAGTTTACTCTAAAAATTAGACTAATGAACGTGGTCTATATTTAAGCCGTTTAAAGGGCCATCACTCTGAGTAGTTACAAAGTGCCGTCCTAGTCTGTAAATAAAAGATTGATTTAGCCAACCAGACATCGCCTGCCAGTTTTGACTTTACATTTTAAAGCCTAAAGTATCCTTTCCTTCATATATGGAGCCTAAATGTTTATCAAGTTCTCACTTTAAATCAATTGATTTAAAGATTCAATTGATCAAGGCATGCATTTCTGTCTCCAGCCCCACAGAAACGTTGCCCGTTCACAGGCTCTAGTCCTCCAGTGGGTCTTTTCAAAAGTGACGAATGCCTAATGCCATGAGGACTCCTCAGACTTTAAATGATGTCTCGTTTACCATTTTTGTTCACTTGATTTTAATCTATTATTAGTATAGATTAAAAGCAATAATCGGTAATCGGCTTTGCATTCCATTTAGTTTGTTTAGGGTCGCGGGGGGGCTGGAGCCTATCCCAGCTGACACAGGACGAGCGGCAGGGTACACCCTGTACAGGTCGCCAGCCTGTCAGAGGGCCAACACAGAGAGACAGACAACCATTCACACTCTCATTCACACCTATGGGCAATTTAGCGTGGCCAATGGGGCTGGGCGATATGGACCATAATGGGCCAAATAATATCTTGATATTTTTTTAGCCGAATGGCGATATACGATATATTTTTTCTTCCCAAAAGGTATAAACAAAAATGCACATCTGAGTCACACGGGCACTTTTTTTTTTAAACATTCAGCTGTAGATGTACATGAGAAATTGCTTAAAAATAAACTATTGGCATGTTTAAAAAAATAATGCTTCTCAAATAAATTAATACTTTTTTCCTCCATAACAAAACACTCACAGCTTTGCTATTAAAATGTAAACAGAGAAGATACTGAGCAAAAACAGCAAAAGGCTGACTTATTCTTTAAAAGTTTCTCGCTAGCTCAGTAAATCCACAGACATATGCACAGACGTATTACAGCAATAGGTCCACCTGCTCAATGAAGTGTTTATGTGTCCGCTGGGTGCATCACAAACACATGAAACACACTCACTTCCGTTATTAAGGTCATGTGACTTATGGTACAACCCAACAGCCAGGTACTCTTGGGGGTCCGGACGACGCCAGAGCGCAAGAACGCACACAGTACGAAGATGCAAAACACGGTGACAACAAAGGATTTCAAGTTTCCAAAACTCTGATGTCACTGGAAAAACTAGCTACATTTCTAGCTAGTTACTAAATCTAGCAACAAAGTCACAAAGTTTGCAACGCCGCATGACCCACGTGAGCAAAATCCGCTGCGTGGTGGGGTGACGTATTTACGCCATGAAATTAGCATATCATGATATGATTTATTTTCCAAGGCAAGATTTTTTTTAAACCGGTATTATCGTGAATGATATGACATGATATGATATGGCCCAGCCCTAGTGGCCAATAAACCAAACCCCAGTAAGTGCACGTCTTTGGACTGCAGGAGGAAACCAGAGTACCCAGGGAACATGCAAATGAGCAAAACAAATGCCCAGTCCCAGATGGAATCGAACCAACGCCTTCCAGATGGCATTCTAACTGGGAGGCAACAGTGCTAACCACCGCGCTACCGTGCATCCTGAAATCTTGACCAAAGCACTTTGTAAACTCCATCAGGATCATTATTATTATTAAAAAAACTAAACTTAAGATGAAGTGGGGTAATTTGCTAACTCAGTGTCAAGTTTAGAGAAACTTAACATCTTCTGCCCCAGTTTAGTTTAAATTCACTGATATTTACTGCATCATCCTCCACTGCTGTGTACAAACTATTGTGTGTTATTAATCTGTGCAGCAGCTTCTAAATAAACTACAGGCTCTTCATAATAAAGAGACATGGCAGCTCGCTGCTTTTTAATAAACCACATCCGTCACAGTACTCAACATTGAAATTAGTTAAAATAAACTCAGTTAAATTATTTCTCCTCTGAGTTATCAGCAGTAATAGCCAACAGAAGCTAGAAGCAGCCATCTGCAGGAACTGATCCATTTAAACTTTGGATAAAGGATATTCCACATTAACTTAAAAATAAATATGCTCTCCCAGCGTTAATGAAAATATAAAATAAATGGAGCAGTCTGTATAACATTACAGCCAGTTTCATAACAGAAACCCCTTCAGCAGACATCTTATTACCTTCTGCAAAACAATTTTGCCCTGACGGACAGAGAGACGGATATCGTGTTGCACGACTGAAAAGTAAAGAACACATATACCAAATGTCATGGCTCAACTCCTTGTGGTTTTGGAGTCTACAGACTGGAAAGGTGAAACCTCACAGACAAATGCCTGGACGGACACTATAACGACATCCTCCTGCTTTATATCAGGCAGGAGGATAAAAACACGACCATCTCAGACTTGCCTGAAGAAATTCTAGGGGAAAAATAAACTTCTTAATACAATAAATTCCATTATCTAGAGAACAGTTGAGCTATATCCTTCAAATGTTTTGGGTTAATATCTGCGTGCGCACTTTCATCCAACTTCAGTGCAGTATTCCTCAGGACGGCACCATGTACCAGATCCAAGGCAACTACTTTCCTGTAGTATTAGATCATGAAATGTGTAATGGTGTTCTCCCTCATTTTTAGGTAGCTCTTCACTTCTTTCTCAAATAGCTCACCAGGTCACGTTGGTCCACCTCAACAGCTGGTTGCTGCAACGCTGGGCTGAACATCAAGATAACCTTTACTCATCCCAAAGCTGAGAAACTCTTAAGTGCCACATTTTCTAGAAACTGATTAAACCATGAACAATACCCTCAAGTCCTGATTATGTAAACCATTTCTTTTTAACTGACTAATCAATTGTTTGTTGAAGCAGTTGGTGAAATTTCAGATTTGAATGTTTAACAGACGGCTTTGTGAAAGAAAAACAGTTTTAATTTGCTCTCCTGGAGTCCGAAAAACCACATTTTCCTCACATGAAGCGCGCATGTGGAGGTGTTATGAGAAGGGCGGGGCTTCCTGCTGTGCAGTTAATTCTCCTCTTTGTTTGCCTTAATTACCATCACAGCTGGACAGCCCCTCTATCCTCCACCCAGATCCCACCTCTGTTGTCACCACCTCCCCTCCACAGCCTCAGCACCACCGGGGAGGATGGCAAGCGAACCAGACCTCTTTATCCCAAGATTCTGAGCCAAACTGAAATTGAACATCAGCGGATCCAGAAAGGCTGATGGAAAAAATCACAGTTGGAGTTAAAAGCTCAGATTTTTTAAAAGCTGGAACAGGAGCCTCAAAGTCTTTACTGACGGAGCTCATAGAGACTTTGAGTTCACAAGCAGTTCGTTTTACAGGGAAACAAACTGTAGACATGAGCGTCCACACAGCAGAGGGCGCTGCAAGAAGAAGCTAAAACAAAGCTGCATTTTCTCTGCAATCGTCACACAGGCGGAATTAACTTTGCAGATTTCAAGCTTCATACTTACTTTGACCCTGTGGACCCATTTCTATGTCAGGGACTTGTACAGTATATAGACTGCTCTCTCAGCCTTTGTGCCACATACATGAAATAATACAGTCATGCATTATGAAGTGTTTTATTGATCAAATGATGAAAATAATCCCAATTATCAATCACTAGCTTGGCTGATTTTTTGCTTTCAGTTTTCAGGATCCTGGTACGCTGACTAACTGGATATTTGGGATAACGTTCAGTTTACTGTGAGTCACTATGATGACTAAACTGTCACACAGGTGAGCCATAAAAGGAAAGTACCGTCACATCCTGTAACTTCATGTTTCTGAATGAAAAACTGACCCAAAAATGGAGCTGCTGGGCCTCTCCACGCAATCCCATTCAGACAAGACAAAAGCCTGAACTGATAGCCTGCCCAGCAGCCTTTAAATGCAGCGGCTGGTTGGGTTTCACTGCAAACAAAGCAAAGCGGCAGCAACCAGATGAGCTGTTTGCTGTGACAGGCCGGCACCAAAGGGTTTCAGTATCTCTTCAAATGAAGAGCTGAGGCCTGAGACAGCATGAGTGGGAGCAGCAGGTAGGATTTTAGAGCGCTGAAACATTCAGGGTGTGTTTCTCCCTGTCTGAACAATGAGGCCCCGGCTGGGCAGAAAGGGGAGAAAAAAGCTCCAGTGAAATGCCGAGCACACAACACATCCCCTCACCACAAGAGCTGCATTGTGTTTGGTACCTGATGCATTAATCATCTTGGTTGAACTGAGTCCAGCTCTGCGTTCCACCGTGGATTTGAAGAACCAGTTTTCCTCAAAGACTGCACTGCTGCAACACAATGAACCCGACTACAGAAACACTCACTTCTTTACTTCACCATAAAAACTTTATTACAACATTCTTAAAATTTCCAGGTTTGAAGCTCCTCATGAGCAGGTTAATGGGCTTGTTTTTTGCCATCATTTTAAAGCCTCAGAGTGACTACAAGTTAGAAAGACAACTGTGACTTCAGATTGCAAGCAACTCAATCCTTAATGCCCAAAAGCTATTTTACATCATTGTACTGTAAATAAAAGATGGATGTAGCTAGCATGATATCATCAGGAGACGTGTTTCAAGCCTCAGCCAAACCACCCATGCTGGCTTTCTGGAGCCATAAATTACCATATCTGGGTGTGAGGGTGGAGTGCTAAGCTAATGCAGACTAGATAAGTAGGGGGACAGTAGGGGAGCCTCACACAGACAGAGACAGAAACTGGTGCTCAGTAACATCCAATTAAAATCCTGGAATTTCACCAAAAGTGGAGCTCAGCCTTCTTGGACAGTCTGTTAGTACAATGAATCCCACAGCAGCCATTTTATTGGTCAGATAACTGGAGGATCTGGGAGATTAGGTTTCTTAGAAATCCAGATCAATATGGTGGAGGAACCTTATTATAACTTTATCATTTACTCTTCATTTTCATCACCAAGAACCAGTTCCAGGTTTGGCAGCAAATTTAAACAAGAAACTAAAAGCATTTCAGAGAATTACAGCGGCAACAACCAAAGAGTCCACATCGTTTAGCATTTCCCTCATATTAACTTACAGAAACAGCTTTCTAACACATCATCTGACTAATCTCTCCCAGGCTTTAAACTGAGATGGAAACACAGATTAACCAGGGACTGAAATAGCCTTTAAAGGGTCTTCTTTTAATTCCTTGGAAACATTCCAACAGTTTATGGAAGTAAAAGCTCTGAGACATTTCCCTGCTTTGAAATAAAGGTCATTGTGCTGGAGAACCTTTTAACCTTGAGAAGGTTCTGGAACTTCATTCTTCACACCAAGCACTAGTTCAAATATAGGTACTAGCGTCAGACCACAAACTAAAACTGCCTCAGAGGAGACTCAAATATGGGCCAATGAAGAACTCGAGGAGGAATTTAAAAGCACCCACCTTAACATTTTGGTGGCATCATTGTCAACGAATGGTATTGTCACAAAAAAAGCTTCTTGCTTTATTTTCTTTTACTTCTTGCCACCAACAACTATTTTGGCACCAGCTAGAATCTAAACGCTCTACTCTAAGTTTTTTATTGGCATTCTCACGGCTGAAGGAACCTTTTAGTTATTTGGAAAGTTCCCAAACTTTATTCCATGCAAAGAAAATTTCAGGCAGCTTTAGAAATACAACATGTTGGAGGAACCTTTAAGACTCAGAAGGTTTCCAGAACTTTATTCAGTTTATTCTCGACACAAACTTCAACTCTGAATATTAGAAATATTTTAAAACTAAAAATGGACCAACAAACACGCCCAGTTAGACTCCAAGTTCACACACTTTGAAATGCTTTAACGGCCATTATTTTATTTATTATTAATATTTGGGATTTTGGTACAACAAAAGACTCAAAAACAGGTTTTTGATGCACCTTTGTGGAGCTTCAGGCTGAAGTGGAAACATAAAAGTCTCAACGTTCCTTGGAAAGTTCCTAAACATTCCTGAACAAGGAGGTTATGGGATTAAAAGGATGTGGACATTGCAAAATTAAAATTCCCGGAACATTTTCCTTATTCTTTAAATCTTCACAATAACTATAACCTATCACATGTGAAGGGAGTTCATCTGTGCACATAGTGATGGCTGAGGTGTCCGACTCCCCTCCGCAGAAACATTTCCTCCCCTCATGCATGACTGAGCGGAGCTGGCGTGTTGCTGCTGCAGTACCTCCGTCTGGCTTAGTAACCGCTGGAAAACAAAACAGCTGCCGCGGCAACAATGGGCCTTTGTGAAACGCACACAACCAAACAAAACAAGAGAAAATGGGGACGACTGCATCGGCGAAGGAACCGCAGAGCGCGCTGCCGCCGAGCTAATGAGACGCACAGCGGGGACTGCGGCTGATTAAATCAGAAGCTGCTGTCGTTGTTTTACTGGAGCGTGATCACAGCTTTGTTCAACACTGCTCTTCATCCTGCCAAGTGTGTTCCTCGCTCATGTTGGGAGCGTCATGAATCAGACTGCACCCATGTTCAACATTTAAAACATCTTTCCCCCGTGTTTCAGCCTCCGTCTGGACTCAAAGTCTGCTTCCTCCTCCCAAAACGAGAGGCCCTACAGTTAAAAGAACGATCTTCAGCTGCCTCTGACTTCCCCTGTGATTGAATGTTTATTTATCTGAGCTTGGCTGCTCACCCTGAGCTGATTGGTTTAACATAAAATTAGGATTTTATTTATGCTCACGAGAAGTTGACACAAACAGAAAATGTGCACGAAAAAGCTCAAGCTTGGCTCAAAGCTTCAGTCGGTGTGTGGCGTCATTAATCTGCATTTAAGATGACTCTGGCCATCAAATCTTGACATTATCAGTTTTCTCAACATGTTTCTGGCTGTGGTGAGTTTGCAGAAGTGAGAAGAAAATGAAGGAAAATTGAGCGGTTTCAGCTGTAGTCACCAAAACTGGCTGATTTCTACCTGTAAGCGGGGTTTGCTGACTTTAAAGACAACCAACCACCTGTCCTGTGCAGTAATTTTAGCACATTTTTCTAACCTCAGGATTTTAAATGTCACGTATCAGCTGTCACATATTAAATGATTTTTATTGCCAATGTTTGAACAGATTTTACTTTAACTTGAAAAACTGAGACATTCCTTGACTCTCTGGCCGCCTCTTACAGCACTGATCGCTATGTGCAAGACTCAGGACAAATTTTCCTTTAAAATCCAAAGGATGTGACATGTTCCCATCAGCATCAACAGTGAGCAACATGAGCTAGCTGTAACTGAGCTACACCGCATGTATCTAACATTAAAAGCTTTATCACATCCAGGTGAGCATTGTCATCATTATATTGACACCCAGCTGTACAGTATAAACTCTGCTCCTTTAAATGATTCAAAATACTCCAAAACAACTAAAAGAAAACAGATGAACTTGTACACTCATAGTTTTGTATTGTTCATATCCAGATGAGGCTTCAGAGCCAAAGGCAAAGCGAACACTTGTTGGCAAAGAACTCCAATAACCTGGTTTCATCAGACAAACAACTCAAAAACAAACCAGACAAAAACAAGAGTCGAGCTCAGAGTGAAGTATCGGAGAGGGATCAGCCTCCTGCATGTGCTAGCGGCTCGGTGAGACTTTTATCTCCAACACAGCGGTGGATCAAACAGCGAGCGGGAAGAGTTTCCATGAATAGAAACCCAAGAGAGAAGAGAAGGGAAGACTGCGAGAGGCAGCGCGCCGGGCCTGAATTTAAATAAAACTAATGAATACATTACAGGCCTCTTTTATCTGCATCCTAATGGATTTACATCCTAATCCAACCGCTCCCAAGAGGAAGATGCCGGCAGCATCAGGAGAGGAAGAGAGTCGATGAAGGACAGGAAGAGGAGTGTGCGCCGAACGTGACGGCGTCGAGGCCGCGACCTTCAGCGGTGGATGAGGGTCAGCAGGTGGAGGCTGCTCATCACACTGCAGGTTACGCTGAAGAAGTTTGACGGCACCAGAAAAACTTTTATTAATCTAACACAGTAAACATCATTAAATCTTTTTACCAAGGCTGAATCCAAACAAACTCTTTTGATATTTTCTTAAGAATATCAAGATTTCTTACAGTTTTTATTTCCGTTTATTTTAACTTTGATATCTGTAAAGATATGATCCCCAAAGTCTAGTTTTCACTCCTCTCACAACAGTAAAGAGTCCACTTTTTTGATTTTTGGTTATTTTCTGATAATTTAGGTGTCGGTGCCCTGATGCAGCAGAGGGTGGCAATAATGGCTGCTAGTCCCATTTTAAAGACCTACAAACAGTGGTAAACTCAGAGGTTTATCAGCCGGAGACTTTTGTGTTTTACACTTCACCTTTTTTTTTCTTCCGCTTTCACTTGCTGTTTAGGGTTATGAAAGGCTCGTGGTTTGGGCCACAGCAGTAACCCTGAACACTGGAAAGTGACAACATCCAAAGGCAACAGCCCTATCTCACTGTCAGTACCACAGGACACTTTGTGGTTAAATGAAAGCTGCAGAAAACTGCATTATTTCACACCCTGGGAATAAGAACAAACAACCTGTAAAAATTACAGGCACATCTGAAAATCCATCCCAGCATTTTTGCTGGCTCAAAATGGGCCTCTGCTGCAGGACTGGTCCACGAGTCACTGAATCTGTTACCATGTTTAACAGAAATCTGCTTTTCCCTGCCACTGCCGACTGCCCGATAAACAGAAAGTCAATTATAATTAAGCAAATGACACAAAACAACAGATTATTAGTGTGGCTAACATTTAATTGTATTTTTAATACATCCTGTATTTTTAATACACTTGAGACAAAGCAATGGACTCATTATTGGACAGTCCCCTCATTCTTATTTTGAAAGTTCAGCTACAAGACACTGAAAAACTGAATCCAAACATGGCTACCTGTTAAGATGATGTGAGAACAATTCAAAAATTGTCTGTTTTTGACTTTTAACACTGCCTTTAACAAAAATTAAACCATGCATTGCAGCATTCTGGCGGAAACACTGGGTCCTAGATGTTACTTTGACCACCGCAAGCACAGCTGCACACAAAACACATCCTCAGCCACACAACACTATCCAAAAGCAGCGATCTCACCCAGAGGACAACAAACTACCTCACTAAAAACTTTTGAGGCAACAACAAAGAGCCTCAAGTGTTGACACGATCCGCTCAGAATGTCCTAAAGGGGAAGGACCTAAAACAGCTGGTTTCAGACAGATGGGCTCCACCAACAAACTGTAGATAGATAATAAGATATTGAAAGATTTTTTTGAACCATGAATCACACGAGGCCACAAGAATACAAACAAAGATCTGGAAAGGAGTAAATTAGGGCACTGCATAACTGCAGAAGAATCAGATGTGTGTTCTTTTTCTCTCTGCGCTCTAGGATTAAAAGTACGGCTATAACACAAACCTCCCAGTGACCTTCAGAAAGATCGAAGACCAACGTGAACCCTGGGATAAACTCTGAATCAAACCACCAACTACATCCTGACATTTTTGGCCTCCAAGCTGCACTTTGCTGGACCTAAAACCAGCCAGACGGTCAGACTCACCCTCGTTCTGGATCCAGGGCGATGGCTCTCGGCTGGTCCAGCTCCTGCCAGAACAGAACCTTCCTCAAAGATCCGTCCAGCTCGGCCACCTCAATCCGATTGGTTTCTGAGTCCGTCCAGTAAAGTTTACTCCCTAACCAATCACACGCCAGTCCATCCGGGGAGGCCAGACCCGATACCACCGTCTCCACCATGCTAAGTGACTGGTTGAAGAAAGTACGTTTGATGGCCTCCTCGCTCACGTCGCTCCAATAGATAAGGCCCCTGGCGAAGACGTAGTCCACAGCAGCGGCGTCCTCCAGCCCTCCAACCACCACCGTGGCGTTGGCCTTCTCATGCGCCACATCCACGAGCCGAAGGTCCCGCCGATTTGCATACAGTAGTAGAGGCTCACCTGGAAAAGACAGAAATATCATCAGGATTGCAGAAAAAAAATAAAACACAGTAAATGTATTAAAAATATCAGTTAAACTACAAAAATCATAATTTAACCAGCAGTTTCACAACATATTACCTTCTGAACCTGTACTGTTTGCATGCAGACAACAAATATGTTTAGAAAGCAGCAGCCACACTTCTGATGGGTTACTGGTTTTTATAATGGGGTTGCTCAGAACTATTTTCCCCCTTTTCCATCAACACAATGCTGGTGCGTAATCTAGAACTGGTTCTGACTGGTCCCAGTCCCCAATACCAAGTGCTCGCTGGGCTCAAAATTGGAACCAATAGCATCAGTGACTGTGGGAGAAAGGAATTAATTATTGGTTGGCAGCCAGACATTATCTCCACTATGATTTGCTTCCCATGGAAATTATCCAAACTTCCATCTAGCAATGCAATAATTTAACCTGTCAAAATGTAGGCTGGTTCTCAAGCAGCACCACATGGACCTGAATCTGGGAAAGAGACATTCCTGATGTCAACTACAGAACTGGTTCCGCACATTTCCACTGAAAACAGGCTGGCATTGATGCTAAAACGGTAGCACCAACGCAACACAACCAAACTGTGGAGCACAAAAGTTGACTGACGTTAGTGATCTGATCCAAGTGACTAGCAGACCGAGCCCACACATTCGGTCTGCCATGAAACCTGGGCTAACACCGCTCTGTAAAAATCAGTTCCTGAACCTGTTTAAAGGTGGGCCGTTGGTGGAGAAAAGGCCCAATAAGGCGGCACTATCAGCATTATCAGTACCATGGCCGAGCCCCGCCACCTTGTCTGCAGGCACCCCCCACCGGGCGATGTTTTCTATGACTGTTCAACAACCTGAAACCCTGCAGCGCAGTCCGAGTGCGACACGACGTACTGATGACGAGCCAGGGACTCTCAGCGGCATCCTGGCTCCGAGCCAAACCCACAATCTGACACATCGAGGCAACCATGAGGCCCACGGTGCCCACTGCCTGCTGGCCTGTTTTCACTCTACTCAAGGGGGGGGATTTCCTTCTCCAAATATTTACTGAACCAAGACATCAAAACCTCAGTCGCAGGTCCCTCCAGGCTGCTTACAAGCCAAACTGTGCCAGGAGGAAACATGAGGAAATCTGACTCTTGGGACTCGCTGACTGCACACAGAGCTGATGTTTACCTCCATTAATCTGCTGAGCATGTCTTCACTGACTGACTGGTCTACAAATAGAGACAAATGTACAACATTAGAGCCTAAAATATTCAAGACAGTGTGGATACTATTGAAAGCTGCAGGTACTAAATGGACAGTTGTTTTTTTAAGGAGCCATTTGTGAGATGAAGATGAAAGGCTGAGGCTCAAATTTCAATCTGACAAGTTTGAAGAATCATCCAATGGAAAACTGTAGAGCTCAGGGAATATGACCAAAAAGCTCCGAACAGCTTCAGAATGGTCAGTGTGAGCCTGGCAGATCTTAGAAGCCAGAAAAGGTAATTTCTGGAATTTTATATTGATTGAATGATGGAATAAATGACTAATCATTCAACAATTTTTCTTAACCTCACTTTAGTAACAAGACATTAATTATTGGTCATTTTTCAGACATGATGCTTCAACAACAAACTGAATCTATTTTAAGGCTAAAAGAAATTCAATTAACCAAAAAAAAAGACAGAAATTAGCATATTGATCAGTAATGACAGAAATTATCAGATAACAGGCAACTATTGTTGTAATTTATATAAATGAAATTTAAATTTCTGACCTGTTTTGTATTTCTCATCCTTCTTATATTTCATTAATTGAAAATAACTTAATTTGTTGATGGAGAATCAAGTTCAACGGGAAAATAAATCTACAGTTCCCTTTTTCAGGGGGTCGCTACAGCTGAAGCTCCCCGTGTCTAAGTTGGCAGCTTTTGAGGAAAATAATCAGAAGATCAAAACAAAATTAATCAATGAAAGCGCAAACAAAATCTTTCATTTTCAGCTCATGTGAGGATCAGAGTTGTGATTTAAGGTTTGGGCTGACCACAAAGATTTTTACATTTCAAACTGGGCGGTCTGAAGTCTGGGAATGGTTGGTTTACAGTGAAGAGGCAAAAAACAGCAAATAAATTCTCCTGATGGCATAAAAACGTAAACTTGATATCTCAGCCTGCTGGTGAAGTCCACACACTGAACAGACTCTCATAGGTCATTTTCTGATCAGTTATCATCACAACACTGTTTGCCTGGCTGATCACAAAAACATTACTGTATTATTATTATTATTGTTTTACTCTAACCCATCTACTTTGCTGTTGTCTGCTGGGGGGGGGGGGGGGGCTCCGGGGCC
>VUQJ01003316.1:0-10084 GCA_015108635.1 Andinoacara biseriatus | reverse complement strand
AAAAGGGGGGGGGCCAAAAGGGGGGGGGGGGGGGGGGTAATAAGGCCAGCAAAACTTAGAAGAGGACATCTTTAATTCTTCTTTTTGCACTTTTATTGTAATTTTTTCACTAGAAAAAGACAGAAAGCCACAATAAACACAGCTAACAATGACTCGGGAATCATTAAAACTGTGTAGTCACCATCTGCTTTTGTAAACAAACCTGCATTCATTCGATTTTTTAATTATTCTTAATTTAGGATTTTAATGCTTTTTACTGACTATGAAGTCATGTAATGTCTTCTGCTGAAGATGGAGCTGCCAGACAGGAGAAAGAGTAGAAAACCTCAGAGGATGCAGTGAAGATGGGTATACAGAGGTGGGCTGGTGTGACAGAGGAGGATCCTGGGATAGGGTGAGATGGAGGCAGATGATCCGTTGTGGCGACTCTTGAAGGCCAGTAAAAAAGATTTTAATGTTTCATTCATCATGTCTATGATTTTATTAATAAAACATTAGCCTCAGTTTCAGGTGTCAAAAAGTCTGAAATTGGATGATGATGGCAGATTTTTCAAAAACTTGTACAGGGGGAAAGTTCACTGAGGAGGAAAGGCCATTACTGAGAGTACAGGTCCCATCTCAGAAGTTTCAAACACTCAAACGTGCACAGAGTCTTTGCAGATCATCAAATGTTCCTTTGACGATCTCTGAGCCTCTCACGGCGCTCCATCACACTGGGAGATGCACGTACTGTCACTGAGCTGCTCCTGGATCGATGGAAGAAGTTTGAGGATGTTTCTTCAGTCTGATCAGAAGTTCACAAACTGTGATGAGCTTGGAGGTCCAATCAGGACCAGAAACTGATATCCAGCATGAAGATGGGTCAACACTGTAAATGCGGATTATTTTTATTTATTTATTTATTTTTTTCCAATAAAGTCTTTGAAACTTATGAAATGCCCATGATTGTTCTTCACTAAATCTTAGAAACGAGTAAATAAAAAAATGAAGCAGTATTTAAATTTGTGCCACTGTCAACACTTTTAGCCTGAACGGTACAAGAAGTGCTGGAAGTTTAACTTCTTCAAAATAATTCTTGTGCACCAATGTTTGGCAGAATGGTATAAAAACTCAAGATTTTGAGGAATTGTGTCTCAACAGTTTGGTTCATCAGCCTGAACCAAAGTTCTGACCAACAATGGAGCTCGACTGTCCTCCACCAAAAGACGAGAGGCTGCAGATGAATTCAAATTAAATCAAAAGCACCAAATTTGGAGCCAAAACTTTGAAGGTCTGTAAATCTGAGAATATTAAAAGTATGAAGGTAAAATTTATCACGGCTCCATTAAATATACTAAAGTTATTATGAGAGGGTCAGGTGGAAGCTTATGTCAGATTTATGATTATTATTTCTAAACTGCAGCCAGTTTGGTTAATAAGAATCAGCAATGATTGTGATTACTGAACACACTGAAAAATAAACCAAAAAGAACAAACTTTAAATATGTATTTAATTTGGTAACGATGGTTTGGATTGAGCTTAGAAGGTTAGTTTTGATTATTTGACGGGGTTCTATAAAATCAATCAGCAGACTCAGAAACTGCTCAAAAATCAACATTTTTTAATCCTTACAAGAACAAAACATCAAAGTTCAAACTTATGCAAAAGCATCACTTCACAAAACAAGACCAAACTATTACCATCCATATAATTATTGATTAGACAAAGTAAAAATCAGAGCAGTATCGGTGCAGCGTCAGTTCATCAGGCTGCTGCTTCCGCCACCTGGTGGTGAAGTGATGCCGCAGCAGCCTCGCGTTAGGCTGCACATCCAGTGCAATACAAACGTTGTTGTTATAGGAAAATAGTGCGCGGCGAGTGTCCTCTTACTTATGAAAAACAATCAGCAGATCATAGTCATTAAAAAAAAACACAGGATACAATAGTGCATCGATTTTCAAAGGATTGCATCCACTGTCTGATTCTTTATCCACGTGTGAGATACAAAATACAAAAACACCACAGTGAGAGTGAGTCTGACATCTACACCAGTCAGGTGATTTAAGAAGCAATCACAGGCTCGTATGGCTGAAGCGTGTGGGAGGAAGAAGACATGCAGGTGTATACACAAAGGGCCCGGCGACCCCGCGGCAAAGGAGAAGAAGGCCAGAATCCACGCGTCCGAGTCCGCTCCAGTTTCTCCTCGTCAGCTCCACTTCAGAGGCTTCCTGAGTTTCTGGGAGTAAAAGTATTGCTGTTTGTTCTTTGTTCCGTCGCCGGCTGAGGTTTTGGACCAATGAGCTCCTCAGCGGGACTCTGAGATCATCAGGTGATCTGAGAGGTCACAGCGGGTGGTGTTACCTCCTAAAGTCTGAGGCTGCTTCAAAGCTGCAGCCACAAACTCTAAATGAGACTTACAAAGACAGAGTAACGACTGAGAGAAATTTATCTAATGTGAAGTTAAATAATCTAAGAAAAAACAAACAAAGCGCCAACAAAAATGATCTCAGGCAAAGTTTGAATTTTTTTTAAACATAAATGCACAAAATAAAAATCACTTTAGAGAAATTGTAAGAATTTTGGCATTGTGAGAACTTTTCCAGATAAATCCTCCATTTTCTTCTTCAGTGAATGCTAAACAACCACAAAATGAAGTCATGAAGTCCTTCAAACCGATAATGATGATGGTCTATGATGACTTTAAGCCCGATCTTCTACTATGCACACAGACTGTATATAAAAGATGGACAGTCACTTAAGGTAAATATAGCTGAAACCATCACAGGTGTAGCCTTTGATGATCAACTTCTTTGATATAAAATCTGGGCTTTAGCAGCCAGGAGAAAAAAAAAGGCAGAGTTTTGGTTCATATAGTTGAAGCCTAGTTCAGCACTTACAGGGTTTTTCCTGCTCAAAATGGGTCTTTATGGGCACGACTGGTAACATATAGAGTGTGTTACTGTAACAGAAGTCTGCATTTTTCTCACATTTTTGGCCATTTGATAAACAAAGTATATTTAATCTTCAGAAAATTAAAATCCTTATAAAGAATAATTAAAAATATTATTTTTACAGTCCTGGTGATTTTCCTTTGGTGGAAAGATAAAACCCAGTCATGCGGTACCCCTCGAATTCTCGCTCAGCTCCATCCCTACGGTTTCAAAATATCAACATGACAACGGTCACTAACCAACAGGTGACGTCAAGCTGGCTACGACGTCCATCTTTTACATGCTGTCAGTGGCCTCAGGTGTTAAAAACAATAACAAAAACTTGATGCTAATAATGCAGTGTGTTACTTTTTAAAAGATCAACGCAGTGTCAGCAGTTTGTAAATATAAAGAAACTGAAGAATATGTGCACTGTCCAACCAATCACATTCCAGTATTCTCCACAGTACAACATACCTTTCAGCAGGTGAAGTAGGTGCTCCGTTATTGTGTAACTTTGTGCTATTAAACTAATTATATTTACTCATTTAATCTCACTAAGTGTCCCTCTGGGCTTCCGTCCTGGAAACGTTTTTCTTCCTCACACCTCGTAGTGCAGGTCATTGAGCTCCAGTCTCGTGTAGTGCCGTCTGTCAAAGGACTCCATTGCCTTGCGGCCTCCAATGGCGAGGGCCATCGTGAGCACGGCGAGCCCCAGGACCACGAATGCCACCATGCCGCTTTTCATCGCTCCGCTCGCGGCTATCTCCTTCCCCCTGGCAGCATTTGATTTCTGGAGGACGTGGTCAGACTGGACGGCGCCTTTGGGGACAATTAAAAGAGTCCCTGCAGAAGTCGCCCTTGTGGTGGATGCCTCAGTGGTGGTGGTTGTAGTTGTTGTTGTTGTCGTGGTGCTAGAAGCAGGAGTCGTGCTGGTGGTAGTAGTTGAAGGAGTAGTGGTGGTGGTGGTGGTTGGAGGTGTGGTTGTGGTTGTTGTGGTGGTAGTAGTTGTGGTAGTTGGAGGTACGATGGTGGTGGTTGGAGGTGTGGTGGTTGGAAGTGTTGTAGTCGTGGTCGTGGTGGTTCCAGCGTTTGGCAGAAGTTTGTCAGCAGTTCTGTATTTGGCCTCTTTGCTCGCTGTTACAACAGGAAGTGAGGTGGTGGAGCTCTGAGTTGGCTGGGTGGTGGTGGTGGTGATAGGATGAGGTTTTCCTTTCCTGGAGTTTTTATTTTGCTTTCTGGTGGTTTTGTTGGGCTTTTTTGTGGAGGTGGTAGAAGGTGGTGGTGTTTTAGCAGTGGTGGGTGATAAGGTCACAGCTGGCATTGTGGCGATTATGATGATGGGTGGAGGTGTGGTGGTGGTGATAGGGTTTGAGGTTGTGGTCGGTGGTAAGGTAGTGGTGGTTGTAGTGGTGGTTGGCTGTGCTGTGGTGGTGGTTGTTAATGTGGTAGTGGTTGGTGTTGTTGTTGTTGTCGTAGTTTGTGGCGTGGTTGGTTGTGTAGTTGTTGACGTAGTTGGTGCCGGGGTGGTGGTGGTTGTGGTGGTTTGTTCTGTGGTAGTGGTGGTGGTGGCTGTGGTGGTGGTGGTGGTTGTAGTGGTGGCAGGTCTCACAGTGGTCGGATGAAGTAAACCTGTGCAGGAAAAAAACAAAAGACACAAACTTAAAATATTGTTTAGATTTCTTTGACCAGCAGGGGGCAGCAGAAACCCACAATGATCCAAAATTCAACACAAAAACAAGAAAAAGTGTGTTTTAGAAGGATGAAAAAAAAACATTGCATTAAAATTTGAACCAATTTGGTAACACACCAAATTCTGTTTAGCATCTGTGAGTCTGCTGTGACATATCAGAGATGTGGCTTCCATCACTGCACAGGGCTCCATCTCAGGGGTTAGAGCACTGGTCTTGTAAACCAGGGGTCGTGAGTTCAAATCTCACTGGGGCCTCAAATTCAAGCTTCTCCTCAAGGAAGCTACTTATTTAGAAAGTCCTCAAATATTAAATTGTCTTACTGTTTCACATCAGTATTTAAACTGATAATTTTTTCTTTAATGATTTTACTCGCACTAACAATGACATCACAGGCCGGGTCGTTCACGTCTTCGTTCATCGCACATTTAAGCTTCATTATTAAAGCCGTTTTTCTATCTTTACAATGAAGTCAAAACTCAAACCATGGAAGCTGTTGGCAGAGGCTCTGCTGCAAACAGACTTTGAGTTTTACCTTTGTAGATGTCGTAGGTGTTGATGCCATCCTGAGCCTTCGTTAAAGGACAGTCCTGCTCTGTCGGGCAGTGGAACAGGAAGCAGTTATCATCGCCGGCGTGCTTGTTGCCGTTGAAAACCACCATGTTGCATTTGGCGCCTTCAGAAAGTAAAAGATAGTTTGCTGAGTCAGTTTTTGCCTTAAATTGAGCTGACTGGGAGTGACGATCCTCCCACAGAGAAATTCATGTTGATATCTGTACTTTTAAAGTAATGAGTGCTCAAAAATGCTGGAAAAATAATGTACTTGCAGGTTCTGTGACTCTGACTCTGAAGGTACTGTAGAAAAAAAATCAGCTGATTCTGAGATTTCTTTTTGAGTGCACGTGATGCATTTAGGAAACATCTGTAAACTGTAGCTTTCTGCCTGCAGCAGCTTTATAACGAACAAGGAAAAGAAGCACATTTTTTACTCTGTCTTTTTCAATTTACCGTCTGCACATTTTAAAAGTCGAGTCGAGTGACCTCAGCTGGAACCTCAGGACTATAGAAAGCTGAAACATTAAGTCATAATGGTCTCCACATTGTGGTGATGCTTTAGCAGGGGCGTATCAGGAGGGAGGGAGCATGGGGTGTCATCCGCCCACCCTGAATTATGATTGGTCTCCATGTATGCCACTGAGCTGGGGTGCTGTAAATCTCACAGTGTCCATTGGTTGAACACTTGGACAGGACAAGTAGGATTATAATTTTTTATAATTTTATCTTACAGAAGTACCGTTTTAATGTACTTTCAGTATTTCTATATTATGCTGCTTTCTACTCTGACTCTACTATATTTCAGATGCCAGTATTTTACTTTATAGTCGATACCATTTATTTTACGGCTGGCTCCAGTAATATCATGGATTATGGATTCTGTATAACGAGTACTTTTACTTTAGGTACTTGAGGTCTGTTTTGACTGCAGCTTTGTTTACTCTAAACAGCATTGTTTATCATTAGCCTCAATCTTTCAGATGATAAATTGCAGATTATCCCTTCATGGTTTTTTAAAACACCTCTGACCCCGTGTTTCCTGCTCCCTCGGCTCACCTGGTTTGACTTCCTCAGAGCAGCAGGCGAGGACGCAGTCCCGTTCCGAGCGGACCACCCGGGCGTCCATGGCTGTCGGCGCCCTGTTTAGGGCCAGCCTGACGTTGACTATGGCGCTCTGATGCTGCCTGGAGAAACACGTCTCCGGTTCCACCGCTGACACAGGAAGCAGTGTGGTCACTGTGAGCGTGAAGACAGCGTAGACAAACAGCACGAATGTCCGCAAGGGTTGTCCAGAGGTGGGAGGGGTCATGGCTGCGGTGGGCGTGCTCAGATTAGAAAGGCCTCAGTGTGCAGAGAGCAGAGATCCACAGAGACGAACTGCAGAGCACAAACACACTGTAATTAAATAAAGTTTTATTCAATGATCTCACCACTTTAAATGTTTAATACTCAGAAGAGCAGAGGCATGATGAAGCTCTAAAGGAGGAAACGGGTAGGGAACATCAAGAGGATTTTTTTTGGAACTGTCCCTTTAAGTCAAACCTTTTAGTATGTCTTATTAGGTCTTTGTTGGACTTTATCTAAGACTTCAAACCCTTGTCAGGATGACTCAGAGTCCCAGATCTGTCTTGGACCACAAAGAGAGTGAAATTAGATCTGTGGAGAGAAAATAGAAACCTAAAAATGGAAGCTGCTCCTGAAGGAGGCGGCGAGGCAGCTTCCTTTTTTTAGCTTCCTACTGAACGAGGTCAGAAACACATTTGAATCAGAGAGAAAAATGTGGTGGAAGAAGCATTCAGACCACGAATCTGATGATATTGCAACTCTGCATAGAAATTAAGGAAGAGAGGCCACGCCCCTAATAATGCAAACTTTGAGCCTTAACTATAGGAAATATTAATGGGAAAAATGTCTATAGAGAGCAAAGCAGGCTTTAATATGGGAGACTTTGGGGACTGACTCACTGTTGAACATTAGAGTCGTCGTTTCATTTTTCCACCCTGGAGGCTGAAGCTTACAGGAAGTGCAAAAAACTTTTCCATAAATTACCTGAAAGGTTTGATGTGGCTGAAAAAATGACATACATCCTTAAAGAAATCCTACGCTGCGTCTCCCGCACAGAGACAGTGGTGGCTTAGCAGCAGGTGACCCGTATGCTGGAATGCTAATGCAGAGGCCACGGTTTGAATCCACCCCAAGGCCACTTACTGTGTGTCTTCCCTGGTCTTCTCTCCTCCACCATCCTAATGCTAAAAAGCCCCTCCCCCACCCAAAAAAATATGACCAAGCAGCAAAAAGAACTTTAAATTAAAATCTCTTCTATTGTTGCAACATCCTTTTCCATTGTGTAAATGGTGTCCTATGTAGTTATACACAGTTTT
Source organism: Andinoacara biseriatus (assembly GCA_015108635.1). Lineage (NCBI taxonomy): Eukaryota > Metazoa > Chordata > Actinopteri > Cichliformes > Cichlidae > Andinoacara > Andinoacara biseriatus. Next base: position 2,547 of record VUQJ01003316.1, on the reverse strand, counting down.
AAACTTTTTCTTCTATTAACAATGTATTTCGTTTGATTTCATTTATTTTCACATATTCAAAATAAAAAAGCCTTCCTACCTCGCAGACAAAACCCTTCTGACTGAGAGTACTGATCACATAAAAGAAAGCAGTCCTACATATTTATTTAATATGTGCACTGAAGGACATTTCCTGGTGAAAAATGATTCCAAGATTTCTCACAGATTTACTGGAGGCCAAGATAATGCCATCCAGAGTACGACTTACATAACACTGCATAACACTGATAATATATGCAGTGCTTTTTACTAATGTTGCCTAGGCGACATGCATAATTGGCAGAAACATATATAATATAAAAAGGATTGGGCCCAGCACAGAACCCTGTGGAACTCCATGACTAAAATAAAGCTATCAGATTGAAATGATTCGAGCCAGTGGAGTGCATTTCCTATAATACCTGCAGCACTAATCTCTGTAATAAAATATTATGGTCAATGGTATCACACACTGCCCTGAGGTCTAGCACAGATACGAGTCCACCATCACAGTGATGTTTCTGTGATATGATAAATCCTAACTGAAACTCTGCAGATAATCACAGAGGATCTATGAATCTATGAACTCAGCCATTAAAACGTTGAGAACCCCTGATTTCAACCCCCCAAGGTACAATTATTTCACCATATTTTAGTTTTTCCATACTGAAAAGATATTAGAGGACCTGCTGTTGCACATTTCAGCTTTCAGCCCGTACCAGCTCAGATGTTATCACTGGTGAGATAATCTTTAACCACTCATTATAGAGTGTTCATTCAGGATGAATGTTGCATTTACACAAACAAGGTGTGATCAGAAGATTCTGAGAACACGTCCATAAAAATCAAAAACGTCACCTGATTTAAATTTGGACTATCTCACATTTGAGATCATCTTCTCTGGCAGTTTGCAGCCTGGCTTCTATTTTTAGAATCCCGTGTACTACCACCTACACCGTGCACTCAAACATCAACTCCTGTTTCAAACTGGCCCGACCTTCATGTTGACGATCATCACAGGTGCGGAGGGAGATCGGGAGGGTTTTGCATCGTGAATTCAGTTCTCCTGTAACGTCCTGATACATCTCATGGAGGATCCTGGGAGTATAGCACGTGTGGATCTTTGGGATAGAGTCTCCAACTCACTTTTTTCATGTGCACAGTGCCTTTGATTTTTATTTTCTTTGCAGTTCCTGTTTGTGACTTCTGGCCCTCTTCATCTGCTCTGTACAGACCTGCTGCTACCTTAGGCGACCCAGAGTGAAGAGCTGCTTCTGGGACGCTTCTCAGACACTCTGGTGTGTCTATAGATACAGAGCAGGAGATTTTTGGCCACACAAACAAAATCTCCACCTAGTTACTAGATTATTTTTTAATTAATATTAGTTGCTAGATTTTTGCCTTCCTGTAATTTCTTAACGTGATCCAGAGGTGCACGAGCAGATGACCCTGAACAGGAGATTAGCTGAAATTAAATTAGATGGTTTTTGAGGCCTTTCACAGGAATTTTTTTGGACACCTTGGTAATCTTTGAACGTGATCATGTTTAAGTGCCTGTATGATTATTTGGTTTCTGGTCTCTGCCGACACTCAAAGGATCCCAGAAAAAAGGCAACTTTCAACTACATCTGCAAAGTAAATACAGTAAAAAGTGCTGCTTTTACTGCACGGAAGTACTACAGTACAAGTACCGTGGTCCATAGTTACTTCTTCTTCACTGCTGTGTCCTTCTTACACATTAGTCTGTTTAAAGATTTTTGAATATTTAATAATTAGGAGCAGAAACTCACCGTGCTGACCTGTGAACAGTCCTGCATCAGACGCTCAGCAGCTCTTTGGGTCCACAGTCCACAGAGCAGGACTTTAGCCCATTTTTCTGATAGGACTGCTCCCTTTAATTCCTCTCTCAGCTTTACAGCTGCTGCTATCTGACCCACTATCACAGAGATTAGTGCACCTTGATGTAATGGCCCTGTTTTCATGTCTGCATCCTGCAATGCTCATAAGGAACCCTCAGCATGAACTTTTACTGAGAACAGTTTAACCCTCGTCCTCCATCTTCCCTGTGCTGGTTAATATTAGCTTAGCTGTGTTGTGATACCTCAGCCAGCCCGGCTCCGAATGTTGCTGCTCTTCAGTTTTCTGCTCTCTAAAGTTCTAGCAGTGCTGTGAGTTTTTATTTTCTAGAAGTCCTTCAGTCAGATCATGATTTATAATCTCGTAAATCCTCTTTTCAATGGACGCCTGGACATTAAACTTTATTGTCATTAAACTGTGTTGCTCAGGTGGAGTTACGTATAGCATAAAGATGGATGAGGCTTCCATCCATCCATCGATTTTCTTCCGCTTATCCGGGGCCGGGTCGCGGGGGCAGGAGCCTAAGCAGAGAAGCCCAGACTTCCCTCTCTCCAGCCACCTCCACCAGCTCATCAGGAGTGACCCCAAGGCGTTCCCAGGCCAGCCGAAAGATATAATCTCTCCAGCATGTCCTGGGTCTACCCCGGGGCCCCCTCCCAGTTGGACATGCCC
>VUQJ01003312.1:6499-17646 GCA_015108635.1 Andinoacara biseriatus | reverse complement strand
GACATCAAAGGTCTAGGCCTTTTCTTTAACCTGCTGCAGGTCTATATGGGCTAGATGATATCAATGCTTTGCTAGAAATATAGACGTCTGTATGAAAGTATATTGAAATTAAGAGGACTGACATATGTATTTTTTAGTAATTACATAGCACGCAGCAGCTGGATGGACATCAGACAACCAACAGTCCACTGTATGAGCAGATTAAAGTACAGTGTAGTTGCACATATTATCTGTGGCCCCAGTCATTTGTGTGTGTGTGTGTGCATCTTAAGCAGCGGTCATGGTTAATCTGTGCGTCTGACCGTCTCGTGTTGAGATCAGCGCGTCCTGTTAAATTCATAATGCCATCTAATCTGAACTCACATTCACTGAGCTCATGCTGGTGGGGGATTAAAATCAAATAAAACAAAGGAGAAGCGCACACACACACACACACAGAGGAGTGTTTCCCACCATGACTTACTTTCACTGACCACACAAGTCAGTGAGTTCAGTGCCCATGTGACAGGAAGGAAATCCAGTGTTTCTCTTGAATTTCATTGTCTGCTGCTGTTCATATGAAAGGAATGTGCGCCCTCTAGAGGAAGGACTGCAGAATACATTTAAATAGAAAAAGGACAAAAAGAAGCCAATGCAGGCTACAATCCACAGATGCCTAAAAATCATAAACAGTGGGGGGTTTTTTTATACTGAAACTAAAACATTTTAACCCAGCTGACACTTAAAAATACTACAGCTATACAGCTGATTCTGATTTTTGAGATGTGGATATTTTAGCAAGTTTTCAATTTCTCTCTCTCCCTCTCTCTCGCTCTTTCTTTTTTTTCTTTTGCTGTTTCTGTTTTTCCTACTGTTATTATTTAAGGACACTGAAAAAATCCAGCTGTCCTAAAATAAAAACTAAAATATATCCCATCTTGGACCAGAAAGTCTCTACATGTTCTTGTTATACCTGAGAAGTTGCTCCTGAAAGCCAGCTGGAGCACATTATTTTTTAAAATTAATATCACAATTAACAGCAGAACATAACATTTATTCAAAACTTTGAACATTTCAGATAAAATTAGAAAAATGAAAATGTTTCAGTATAACTTTAGTGTGAGGAGAAAGGTCTCATGACTGTGCATCAGGGAATGAGGCAACATCCTGGCAATGCTGCATTGACTGTGGCTGAACTCAGCAACAAGGTGACTGGCAGCAGACAGAATTATAAAAAGGCGGACAGGAAATGTGCTGACTAATAGGATTATGGGTGAGCTGCATTAGAGGACTGCATTAAGCAGTGCAATGTGTTTGTGAGCAGTTAATTGATTACAATGAAACAGGAACCTGTGGGTAAATCATTTCCTCTGTTTTATATTTAAAAATTGATGTTTTGATGATTTTTTTTTTTTTTGGCAAAGGTTTCAATTTTATGGAAAGTTAAAAATGAGATTTAAGTTTTCAGCTATTTCTGCTTCATCTACTCGGAAGCTGCTGTTTATCACAACTCCTGTAATTGAAACTTAGAGAAAGAGAACAAAAATTTATACTGAGATTGATCCAAGAGCACCAAATATAATAGAGAGAAAAAAATCACATTATTCTACTATAAAGAAAATTATTCATATCAATATTGTTAATATTTCTAGAGAATATCTATAACTTAGTTAGTGTAACAATAACGCCACCTGCTGGACATAAACTAGTGCTAAGCATCTGGAGCCACCGGCACACGGATTTAGTTTTGCTTATACATATGCATGCATGATAAAGATCATATTTTAGTGTCTGTGGTACAACAACAACTTCTGGGACTTCTGGGATATTGATCTGGTCAAGTTAAGTGGCAGAGGGGGTTGATAATCAGTTTCAGCTGCTTTGGTTTTAATTAGCTTAACAACAGGTGCTCTAGAGGGGCAACAATGAGACGACCCCCAAACACAAGAATGGAGGAGATTCCAGACAGGCAGTTACTCTCGAACAGATGGACAGGGTCGAAGAAGATTTTTAACCCATCAGCAGAACCGGGATCTGCTCCTTTGTGCAAGGAGGAACAAAATGAGCACTGCCAGAGCTCCAAAATGACCTGCAGCAGCCGCTGGTGTGAATGTCTCTGACCAAACAATCAGAAACAGACTTCATGGGGGTGGCCTGTGCTTTTTTCACAGATGAGAGCAGGTTCACCCTGAGCACATGTGACAGAACGTTAGGCTGCCTGTAACATTGTTCAGCATGACCAGTTTGGTGGTGGGTGAGTGATGGTCTGGGGAGGCATATCCATGGAGGGACACTCAGACCTCTACAGGCTAGGCAACAGCACCCTGGCTGCCATTAGCTATCAGGATGAAATCCTTGGACCCTACACTGGTGCAGTGAGTCCTGGGTTCCTCCTGATGCACAACAATGTGAGAGTATACAGGCAGTTCCTGGAGGATGAAGAAGATGCAGTGAAATTCAGTATGTAGCACAACATGTGCAGCAGGGGGCAGCTAGAGAGCACTCACAGTGATGACCAGCATCCTTTCAGTGATAAACCTGCTTCTTCTCCTCTAGTGCAGCACTCCTCCAAATGGTTGGATTTGATGCCATTAACTGGTCCCCATGCTTGCCTGACCTAAATCCGTTAGAAGACCTCTGGGACATAATGTTTCAGTCCATCCAGGTTGTCTTTCAGACTGTCCTGGAGCTCAGTGAGGCTGTGGTCCTGATCTTAGAGGAGATTCTCCAGGACTCCACCCATTGTCTCAGGAGGCACCCTGATGTTGTCATGCATGCACACAAGCACGTGGAGGCCAAACAAACTGAGTGCCATTTTGAGTTGCTGCAATGAAGTTTCAGCTAAATGATCTAGCCTTAGGGTGTCTTTGAATTCAGCCTCTGTAGGTTGAACCATTTTCATTTCCATCAAACCCTGTGGCGTCCATTCATTCCTAACACATTACCCAGTTCATATTAGTGCAGATATCCAGCGTGATTTTTTTCCCCATTGAGATATGAAGTGTTTTGTGTTTCTTGACCAGCACAGGCTCAACAGCATGAAGGAGATTTTCTGAACATACAGAATTGCAATAATTTCATAAAATAAAAGCATCTCATGAATAAAAGTAAATGATCCATTCATTTTCAGAGCTGTTTATCCTACTTAGGCGTGTGGAAAGACTGGAGCTTATACCAGCTGTAATCAACCAAACGGCATGGGGCCCTGGACAGGTTGCCAATCCTCGAGAGGACCAGCACAGACAGACACACTTACACTCACACCTACAGACAATTGCATGCAAGCTCCACACAGAAAGGCCCCAGCTGCAGCTGCGTCTTATAAACCATAGGTGTATTATTCACAATATACAAAACCAACTGCTGTTCTTTACACAACTTTACTGAACATACATAATCTTTCATAGCATGCACAGTAAGAAGCAACTGACTTCTTGAATTTAGTACATAATATTTAGTACAAAATATTAAAAAAAACCCTGCATTTTCATTAAAATATACTGTGAATATACTCAACATAAAAAGTGCAATATAAACTCAGCCAACTTTGTAGCAATCATGCCACCTGCTGGACAATCTCAGTAATGCTAGCTTGTCAGCCAATGGTAAGCAATGAGATCTTATATGCAGTTTGGTATAGAACAGCTTAAACATGTAGCGCAGCATGCCAGAGCTCACCAAATGTCTTCGGTTTAAGACCAGCTAAATTTGAAAATGAAATTTCAAAGTGGGCAGTGGAAAATTTGCAAATGAAAATGTTCTCTTTACTTAAAACCAAGTGGTGTTTTGTGTAGAACGTTCTTCACCTTCTTCTGACTTTTTATGTAAAACTTTTTATGAAAACAGTGATGAGAAATTTTGGACCTGTTCAGGGAAGGATTTCAATTTGATTATAGTAATTCTTTCAGCTGCTCTGTTGCTGATTTACGTGTGTGTGTGTGTGTTCGGATCATTGTCTTGTTAAATTTTTTTTCAAACTCTTGAGACTGCCATGACCTGGATGACTGAGAATCTACACACACACACACACACACACACACACACACACACACACACACACACACACATCCTTTTTTTCTCTAAAAAAGTCAAACCTGATAACTGGTTTTGCCACCTTTGGCAGGAAGAACTGCAGCAGGTGTTTGCGATAACTTTCACATGGTTGTGGAGGAATTTTACTGCAGTTTTAGTGTTTTTCACATCATTGTTCTGCTGCATAATCCCAAGTGCGCTTGAGCTTCATGGCATGAACTTTTATGAAATGCTGTATTAGTTTTATGCCGGATGTAATGGGACTTAAATCTTCCAAAACGTTCGTCTCAATTTTTGTCTCGTCAGTCCACAGAATATTTTCACCAAAGTTTCGGGGATCATCAAGATGTTTTTGGCAAATGTGAGACGAACCTTTGTGTTCTCCTTGGTCAGCAGTGGGTTTTCTCCTTGGAACTTTCCCATGGAGGCCATTATTGTGCAGTCTCACTCTTGTTGTTGAATCATGAACTCTGACCTTAACTGAGGCAAGTGAGGCCTGCAGTTCTTTAGATGTTATTCTGGGTTCTTCTTCACCTCCTGGATGAGCTGTTGATGCACCTTTGTAGTCATTTTGGTAGGTTGGCCTCTCCTTGGAAAGTTCACCCCTGTTCCAGGTTTTCTCCCTTTGCGGTTCTCGCTGTGGTCCCAAAACCTTAGAAATGACTTTGTGACCCTTTCCAGACTGATAGATGACAGTGATTTGATTTCTTTGCTCTTTCTTTAGATTGTGGCATAAGGTATTGCTTTTTGAGATCTTTTAGCCTACTTGGCTTTTCCCAGAAAGGTTCCCTACCCTACTGTGACTTTTTTTGTGAATGTACATTATCTTTGTTTCATTTCCTGTGTGAAGATGAACATTCCTGGTTTTCTTTAGGGATTTTTTCCTGACTGTGTATAACATACAGCAATTTCTAAACATAGTCTGGTAATTAGTAGTAATTCAAATCATTCAAATAGATCCACACACACGTCTTCACTAACTGCACAAGTCTTGTTTTATGAGTTCAAGTCCAAGAGCAGGAAAATTCTTGGGAATGATTGACTTTATTGCAATTCACTGTGAAACCTGCAGATTTTCATCCAAGCGCCCCAGGATATGTTAAGATACTTTAGCAAATGAAAGAACTGACAGAAACATGTCAGGAACACAATATCAAAATTTCATCTAAAGCCAGCTAACAAAGCTTGAGCTATTTCTCCAACTGTAACTGGCACTGCTGTTAGTTGAGGTGCTTTCCTGCTTTCTTTGCTGGTTCATATTTAGAAATGTGACAGTGTAGAACAATCTAGCTGAGTTCCTGTATTTTGTAGTGATAAATGACAGTTATAGGTCATGAGGTATGATGGGTTCCCTGGTCAGCCTGCAGTGGTTCAGCACACCGCTGTGAGCGTCAACGCCGAGCGCCCGATTGTACTTTTAAGACAAGACTTAATCTAACTTACAGGTATTTTATACCCTCTAAGTCAATTCAATTCAATTTTCCTTATATAGCACCAAATCACAACAAACAATTGCCTCAAGGTGCTTAAAATTTTTTTACGTTTTGCATGATTTAATAAAACTCGTATATTCCGGGACTAAGGCCTTAAAATTATGAAGAACATAAATTTACTTACAACTTCCTGTAAAACATGCATACTTACACATAGTTACAGGGTATGTGTGGCCATATTATGAAGTACCCAAAACATTAAACACAGGCTTTACCAAAAGAATGTGTAAATTAAAAAATACAAACTTAAAACAAGACAAAAAATGAGTTCAATTTGCTGCTTCAGTGTCTTCAGATGCTTTGTCAAATGTTTCCGTGGTATAATTAAGTATAATTACAGACATTTAATCAGTTTCAAAGGCTTTTATTGACAGTTTCATTAACATTATGCAAAGAGTCAATATTTACAGTGTTCCTTTTCAAGACCGCTGCAGTTCATCTTGGCATGTTGCCCCGATTGTGGTACTCACCTTTTCCTCTCCAGACAATCATTTTTCCAGATGCCCCAAACAATCAGAAAGAGGCTTCGTGAGAGAAAATGACTTTACCCCAGTCCTCAGCAGTCCAGTCCCTGTACTTGTTGCAGAATATCAGTCTGTCATCGATGTTCTTCCTGGAGAGAAGTGGCTTCTTCTTGATACCAGCCGTCCTCCAAAATTCCTCGCCTCACTGTGGGTGTACCTGCTGCCATTCCTGAGCAAGCTCTGCACCGGTGGTTCCCCCAAATCTGCAGCTGAATCACCTTGAGAAGATGGTCAAGGTGCTCGCTGGACTTTCTTGGGCACCTGAAGCCTTCTTCACAGCAATGGGACGGCTCTCGTTAAAGTTCTCGATGATATGGTATATTTGGGTGAAATCTTACTAGCAGCAATACCCATGCATGTAAAGCCCATTTTATCCAGAGCAGTGACGACTGCACATGATTCCTTGCAGGTAACCAAGGTAAAAAGAGGAAGAACAGTGATTTCAAGAACCGTCCTCCTTTTAGCGCTTTCAATCTACTATTCAAACTCAATCAGCATGACAGCGTGACCTCGAGCCACGCGCCTGTCTGCACACTCACCTGCGTTACTAAGAGGATCACTGAAATGATGTCAGCAGGTACTTTTGTGGCAGGGCTGAAATGAAGTGGAAATGGGTTTCTTGGGATTTGGTTCATTTTCATGGGAAAGAGCGACTTCATTGCAATTCATCTGCTCACTCTTCATAACATTCTGGAGTATATGCAAATTGCCATCATAAAAACTGAAGCAGCAAACTTTGTGAAATCCAACACTTGTGTCATTCTCAAAACTTTTGGCCACAGCTTTACCAGCTTCACATCTTCCGGGAAGGTTTTCCACAGCTTTAGGAGTGTTTCTGGGACATGTTTGTGCCATTCTTCCGGAAGTGCATATGTGAGGTCAGACACTGATGTTGGAGAGAAGTTCTGGCTCACAGTCCAGTACAAATACTTCGTCACTCTACTTAAGAAGATTTTTTAGGTATCTGTACTTTACATGAGTATTTATTTTTCTGACTACTTTTTACTTTTACTCCTTACATTTTTTACACAAATATCTGTACTTTCTACTTCTTACGTTTTCAAAACAGGTTCGTTACTTCAGCTTTATCGCGTTTTTTACACATTTCAAGTATTTTTTTTAACACAAGTACTTGTACTTCTACTCAAGTACAGAATGTCTGTACGTTTGCCACCTCTGGTGCGCAGTCCTGTTGGAACAGGAAGGGGCCATCCCCAAACTGTTCCCACAAAGTTGGGAACATGAAATTGTCCCAGATGTCTTGGTGTGCGGAACTAGGGGGCCGAGCCCAACACCTGAAAAACAATGACTCCAGCTTGTCAAGCTGGGAGACCACCAAATGATACTGCGACTCCATAACAGGCACCTGTTTCACACATGCTGTACTATGAGTAACAATTAATGAGTGAAACTTTGAAGTTATACAACAAGAGTCTTTATGTAAATGGTGGTTTTTTCCATGCATCCCTTGATGCTGATAGTTTGATGTTAGACTGATACAGCTCTGATCCTAAATAAACTGTTTAGGATTTGATCACTAGACAAACATCATGCAAACTTCTACTTAACTGTAAAACACACATCGAGATGCTGGAAGATGTTTATGTTCTTATGAGCTTTGCAGAGTGTAAATGCTGCTTTTACTCATGTTCCTAAGTCCTGATGGATACACTGATGTCCTGCTTTGAACAGAATTTAATTCTGGACACTAACAATGCAAATTATTATCCAAAGTGGACTTTGTCAGACTGGTGCAGAGTATGCTGAGACTCTGGGATGCCATGTTTAAGAAGGACTCGGGGCACTACCTCTATCACCACTTCCTCTGCGGTGAGCAGTCTGGAGGTCTCAGGTTCCTGCTGCTTCTCTTTGAGGATCTCAATGTACTTTTCAACCGTGCTGAGGAGCTGAGGTGTCCTGTAGATTAAGATTATATGTGCTGTTTTAAACCCAGAAATAGTGAAACACAGTAGTTGAACTGTTAATGATTGTTTGTCAAATGTGACTCACTGAAATTTAGGAGGTGTGGCCTCTGGAAACTTGAGGAGCATCCGGTCTTGGAACTCAACGTTCCTCATTTTATTGATTGTGTTTACTGCCCACACTGGGAACACAAAAACATAAAGTGCATTTTTGTTTTGAGGTTTTGTGAACATTGTAATAAAAAAAATCTACAAATGACTACAAGTCTAGTCTTACCAGTTTCAGAAGAGGTTTGGCCTCTTTTTCCTCAAAGTCCTCCAGTTTAAACTCCCAGAACCTTGAAAGGAACCAAAACAGGTTTAATCTCAGCATTTAAATTTCATTTACATTTCACTTTCCAGTGTGAACTGGATGGTCTGTAGGTGTCTCAGTAACTCACTGCTCTCTGAGAGTCTTTTTGCTCTCTTGCACCAAAAGGTCACTCATGTCTTCAGCCGTGATGTGGAATCAGATTTTCCTGCTGAAGTCTGAGGAACTCCATCATCATTGCAATCTAAAAATAAAAGTAGATATTTAATCATGACCACACTGTTTTGCAGAATTGAACATATGTTATGTCAGTTTTGGCTTGGATGGATAGTGGATCTTACCTGAGTCTTGTAGCCTTGGAGATACCAACAGGTGTTCACAGCTGTTTGGTATATGGGTGTGCCAAACAACACCTACCATAGAAATAAGAAGTCACCCATCATTAGTTAATTTGATTCTCAGTGTGTTAGCTTTTTAAAAATACATCAACTCTTTAAATTGTTTAAATAAGGTACAAGGTTGTCAATGCAACCCTCTTCTCCCACCCTTCACACACTGATAGCAACATCATGCGTCCACATTTTGACAAATCCAACACTGAACCAGTTTCACGCAACTTGGCCAACAGTTTGCTAACTGTAGCATGGGAGATGGGTGGTCTCGTAGGGTGTCTTGCATTGAAATCTGCTGCAATGACCCAGTTACTGTGTTCACCAGACATCAACACAATTTCTATCCGCTCCTCACGTGTTAACCTCTGCGACATGTCAACGGGTGTAGACAAAGAGAAACTTGTAAATAATAAAGTTAGAGAATAAAGTTGCGTTAAAACCAAGCACGCCATTGTTTTTCTTGTGAAATTCCCAATAAGCTTGATGTGTCATATGACCCTCTTCCCATTGAAAAAACAAAAGTTGGATCCAAAATGGCCGACTTCAAAATGGCTTGAATCTTGAAAAGTTTCCCCCCTCCCATATACTAATGTGCCACAAACAGGAAGTTAATGTCACCAACCATTCCCATTTTATTAAGGTGTATCCACATAAGCGGCCCACCCTGTATATTACACTACACTTTATTCATTTCATAAATAAATATATTTATTGTATAAATAAATAAACTGTAGGCTACAGTCATTTTACCATCTGCTTTGGACAATCCAACTCTTGGAGCTGTACCAAAAATTAAAAATAAATCAATAAGGACAGTTTTAATGTGGGTCAAAACATGTGCAGTGTTCATCTAAGATTATGCTGACTAACTTACTTTTTATTAAAATTCTTATTTCACATTAGTGTCACTGACGTTATCGTATGCAACCGTAGCGTTGCAGAGAATGCTGAACTGAAATGTTTGGGAGAATCCTGCAACAGTAAAGATGGTGGTAAAAGTTATATTTAATGTTTCAAAACTTCATTTTGAGGCAAAATCTGCACGCTTTTAATATTTATATGACTGGTGCAGTGGTTAGCACTGTTGCCTCACAGCAAGCAGGTCTTGGGTTTGAAACCCCCCCACGTGGCTGGGGTTTTTCTGTGTGGAGTCTGCATGTTGGCTCTGGGTACTCTGACCACCTCCCACAGTCCAAAAACATGCCGTCAGTGGGGTTATAGGTAAATGGTCTCAACATTTATTCATTTCTTACTTACTTTTTCACTTACACGTCTCATGCTTTTTACCATTCTGATTTAGGTGAGTTTTTCCAGCTCAGTAACCCAACTCACCACATCAACTGTTTTTCACACACATATTCAACACACACACACACACACACACGCACTGCACTGCACTGCACTGCAGAACAGAACCACATCACCAAATACAAAGTAAAGCAGATGGAAACAGAAATCTTCTTTAGTCCTGAGTGAAGTTAAAATTTTAGAATCTCTACTTACTGAACAGATCAATATCCCAGAAGTTTAAGTGACTTGATGCTATTAAAAAGTCTCCCTTTCATTTTTTTAGCAGTATATTTATGTCTGAAGACACATCTCAAAAAAGTTGGGACAGTGTCATGTTTGCTCTTCTGCATATCTTGGTTGCAACATGTGGGTATTTGAAATACTGTTGCCTTCCAATCAGCTTGAAGCCGCCTGGGCTTTCTCATCTGACCGCTGACATCAACCAGACATTTTCACTTCAAGCTCCCATTCACTGACTATTCTTCTTTCTCAGACCAGTCTCTGTAAACCCTAGAGATGGTCATGTGGGAAAATCCCAGCAGATGAGCAGTTTCTGAAATACAACCATGACATTTTCAAAGTCACTTTTAATCACCTTTCTTCACCATTCTGATGCTCAGTTTGAACTTCAGCAGGTCATCTTGACCATGTCAACATTGCAACAAAGCACTGAGTTGCTTCCATGCAATTAGATGATTAGACATTTACATTAACGAGCAGCTGAACAGGTGCACCTACAAAAGTGTCTAATATAATTGTGTAATATATGTGTAATAGACACCAGTCAGGAAAAAATTATGCAGTTTAACAGAAATACACAAAAACTTAGAAACAATCAGAATCATAAAAACTTTATTGATCTCAGAGGGAAATTTCAGTTGTTACATACAGGAAGAATGAACACTCAAATAATTTAAATAATTTACAACCAAAAACACTCTAATAATATAAAAAAGATAAATCTGTGATATATACAAAAAGGATAGAATTATTTGAAAAAGTTATGATATAAAAGTGTTGAAAATACAAAGTCAGACATCCATCAACACCCATGTCATGTCTGAGTGATACAACAATAAACAATTTAAACAAATTTACAAACCAGACTTATTAAAAATGTTGTTTACTTTTCAGGACCACTTAATTCCCTGCAAAGCAAACTCTTTAATCTGTGCTAAGCAGCAATTACGCTACATACATAGGAG
>VUQJ01003311.1:0-11593 GCA_015108635.1 Andinoacara biseriatus | reverse complement strand
CTTTCTTTTGCCCTTGCTCTCCTTGCTCTCTTTATAATATCTGCTTTTGGGATTTTAAAATCTATTTTCTTCTGTGTACCATTTCACAGTATTTTAATGTCACTACATATGCCTTTAAGTTGTTCCTAGTTCTCTCCGCGCGCATCTGTAAATGACAATACATACAAGTGAGCGTGTGTGTGTGTGTGTGTGTAAATCCATCACCAGCCCTTAGGGCATGCAGCACTCCCTAGCCAAAATAAACCTCACTTACTCCTGCACAATAAATCATTCTTCTCAATGAGCTGAAGCCAGCTGAGACACCCCTTAGTGCATTACAATATCATCTAGCTACATTCAATAAACATTGCTCCTATTGCCCTCACTGTGGGTGATTTCTGTTTGCTAGAAATAGGGGCCTTGAGGCTTTTCCAGTAGACTGACGGCACACTCAAATATAGAGGAACATGTGTCAGGCCTATATCGTAATCCTGACTTACAATTCAATTATTAACTGGAGCTCCATTAGCTCTTTTGTATGTTGGCACATGTATATGCAGAGTGAGTGTATTAGATGTCTCTATAAAAAAGATGGAAAAGAGGAGATAGAGAAAAGAAAGGGGGAAAAGGGGAGGGAGGAGAGGGAGCACAGAGCAAGAGAGAGAGAGAGAGACAGAGAATGGTTGAAACAGAAAAAGACAGCAAATAGAAAAGAAGATGAGTTTACTCCATGTAGATGTGGCCTGTGAAAGTGTCGTCGTCTCCCTTCCTTCTTGGTGGTGTGCCAGGGTTGGCCTCCTGTCAGCCATCGGGAGAGCCAAATGACAGCTTTGATCCTATTAGGATCAGCGCCAAATCAACACTTTGCTCATTAAGAGGCTGCACACGCCAGCTAGTAACGCGCCCGCCTTCAATGCCGCTCTGTAGCCGACCCTCTGTGCCAACCATCCATGCCCTGTGAGTGCCAGACTCACCTGTCATCACTGGGTGAACCCAGCAGCATAGAGGGAAACACTTTGCTGAGTCAGTGCTGATTCAACAGACTTTAAATTACACAATCTGGCTCCTTTTTTTTTCTTCTTCTTTTTTGGTGTTCTTTGTAACAAATATGATGCTAGTAAGCTTTACTAGTAAGCTGTGGATTAACATCTTCAAGATTATATTGTGAAACAGATGAATAAAAGTAACTAGGACGTGAAAGAACCGAAAGGTTCATGCATAGCATCCTACACCCTTTCTTTTTTCCGTTCCCCATTTATCAGCGTATTTCTTGTCTGCCACTTGCTAACAAATCTTATGCATTACCTCACTCAAGCTCTCCATTGCTGTTTCACCCACCTCTACCACCTCTAACCTTTTCCAACACTCCCCTAGTCATGTATGATGTATATGTATATGTCCAAAGCCTACTAAACTGCTGTCCTTGTGTGAATCGCTTCTTTGCCTTATTTTGATTTGAAAACTACAGACACATTGTTACAAATACTTTAGTGTTAACTAGCAATCAGTAAGGATCCAAAGCAAGGAGTTAGTCACTGCTGGTTATGCTATTTTACCTATAAAGGTTCTGTTTAATATCACTGAATTCTTTGACTCATGCATATTGGTGCTCACAAATGTTTGGACACATCCCTATAACTCATCAAACATCCCCCTCTTCTAATGGAAAACTGCAGGTGACTGTGTGTTTATTGATCAGTATTGGTTATTGACAGACTGAAGGCTGGATCAAGAAGGTCAGAGCATGGAGTTCACATTAGGAGGGACAAACAAGCATAGAAGAAATGAAAGCTCAGCTCCATCTTATTCACTGTGCCTAACCCCAATCTTTATCTGACACAGCTGACCTGTATATACAAATAAATTATTATTTCACTGCCTGGCTGAGCTATAAATGCTCCTGTGACGTAGACCCACACAAGAAAAAAGTATATACACACACCTGGACCTATGATGGAGACTTCTACCTTTAAAAGAGATGCGCCAGCTTTTAAAATGACAGTGACTGGGTTTCTATTCTTTTTTTAGTCATTCAAAATGTATTGCCTTGTCAGTATTACTGACGTAGCCATCTATATATCCTAATTTATGTATTTTAACATACAAAGCACACTCTAGCTCAGTTATACACTGTCAGGTTAGTTAGGGTTTGGAGTTCTCTTTGTTAATAATTTTCACTTAAGGATTCCCCATATTGTCACGAAAGGGTTAAGTCCATTTTCAGTGTGTTGTCTGCTCCGCATCAATGTACATTATGTACTCCTAATTTGCATACTGCAGCGCGAGCTCAATTAAAATGAACTTTTAATTTCTTACAAGTAAATTAGTTTTGCATGCGATGCGTGCAAATGTCGGGATAATGGGTGCTTTTTAATGAGCTCACAAGCTGAGTGCACCCGATCAACTCCCAGGGTGGAGAAGAATGACGCGAGGGACACAGCACCCGACCACCTTACCTCTCTGTCACAACCCTTCCCCTTTTTAGCATCGCCAGCTCTGTTTCAAACCCAGTTTTCGTGTTGCTCTCTATCTTTATCCAGTTCTTACAAACTTTTAATTTTTCTTACGCTCCATCTTTCTCACCCATCACACGTCTGTTTCCATGTGGCTTTCAACTTCCCTCCACCAACTCTCGCTCATTCTTAGCTCTCATCACTGGGTGCACTTTCCCTCCCTCTAGTCCGCTCCTCCCTAAGCCCTAATTCATTTTCCCCTCCTGCTGCTCCCCTCTGGGGTGCAGAGGTGGTCTTTGTGCGCTGAGTGCTGCTGATGTCAGGACTGCTGAACAGGTGCGCAGACAGAAAGAGTCCCGTTGTTGCGGCACGACGGTTGGGTAAACAAACGCACCAGAGGTCCGTGCCACATTGTCCTGTCACAGACACACACACACACAGACACACACACACACACACAGAGTGAGCAGAATCACACGCGTACCTATATCTAACACCTCAGTTCAGAGGAGTATGGAGTGCAGAATGGAGTTTAAAATGGCTCGGAGCAGGGACACACAAAGCTGAGTTACAATGATGAAGCCACACACACGCACAATCAGGGGCGACACACAAAGCTGAGTTACAATGATGAAGCGCCTCACACACACACACACACACACCTGCGCGCACATACGCTATTAGAGCAGAAAGTGTGTCGCCACTGTGTGACCCTCGCTGTGCTGCAGGTGCTCTTTATATGAACAGCCACAAGCCAAGAAGCTGCTGAAGGATTATCTGAATGTCGCTGCCCTCACCACACACACACCCAATCACACAGCTATGAAAACTTTGCACATCTTGAGCATTCCTGGCCGATTTGTGTCTAACGATCAACTTTTTTCTTCATTTTTCTATTTTCAATTTCTCTCCCCTCCTCTTCTTTGTTTGTTTCTCTTTCATCGTCTCTCCCCTCTCCTGGCGTCTGTTTTTCTCTCAAAGTCTTCTCTTTGTCTCACTAACATCCTCTCTTCTCACCGCCCTCTGGCTCTCGCTCTTACCCTCCTTCCCTCTGTCTCTCCCCTCCATCTTTTTCCCCATCCCTTCCAGCCCTTCTCCATCTTTCCATTCTGCCCTTACTCTCATGCTTGTTTTCCTCTCTTCCCTCCTCCACTGTGCCGCACAGCTGTGCAGAGGCAGATTAGTGTGTTAGTACCTGTGAGGCAGAGGCACGGCAAGCTGCATGCTAAAACCCAATCAGCTAATGTTGATAAAGGAGGCGGGGTACGGACATCTGTTCACACAAAACACAAAACTCATTTGAATCACAAGATGAAATGACTCACATCTGCTGAATTGGAAAATATCTTTTTTCCCTCCTTGTTTTAATTTGGGTGGAGGCGGGTGTACTCCAGATGCCAGGGTGACATGCTGAGTGACAGGCGCCCAGCACACAAGAGGAATATATCTGTGTGTTTATGTCTGTGCAAAAGTATGTTAGTGATTTCCATGAACATATTTGTATGTTATTCTCGAGATTTTTTAGAACTGATGCTGCTACGCGCAACAAGGATGAACATATTTTCACGATGAGGAATGTTTTGTATCATAAGCATCCTATCATGTGCAGCCTGTGTGGGTTTATGTCAATGTTGACTGTTAACAGTGATAATAAAACAGAAGCAATGTTAAAGAAATTTGTGATTTGATTTGAAGCCTGCAGCATTTTTTTGGACTCCTGTGGACAGCTTATAAAAATATAAGACACTAATTTTGTTACATTATATTATATGATATTTTTTAAATTGAAAAAAAAAACCTTCGCAGGTTATAATGCAACTTGACTTGACTTGATTTGGGTGTGGTCAGGTAGCAGCAGCTAACGTAGCCTCCAGACTACTGCAGAGATGATGAGTAGGCTACAAGAGGCATCCTTGAGGGCTGAAAAATGAGGCTGGCTCCAAAAATGAGTCAATCCCCATAGATTCCCATTCATGTGACAGCTGCTTGGTTCTATTACAAGACCAATAAATCACAAGAGCATGAAATATGAATGTAAAAAAAAAAAGAAAAAAGAACCTGTCAAAAAAAAATGACCTTTTGGATTTGGAGTGTGATGTTTCTTTCCTGTGATTTATCTGACTGTAAAACACAATATTCACAATGGTTTTGTCATTTCAAAGGCCTTTCGAGGGCATTTTGTGAATGTTTTCCAACTGTGAAAATGATCAACAGTTGTCATAACAGTTGTGAGAAATGCTTTTTAATATTATCATCCAAACAGGATGATTTTGTTTGATGTGTGCAATGAGTCGGACCTGCTCAAGAAGAGTCTGCGAGCTGGTGGGTGTTTCACTGCAGTAGTAGCAGATGTGAGCATAAAATGTGTCTGCAGATGTTTTGAAAATATTTCAAAGACATTTGTTCATTAGACGTTTTTATTGACATTTTATTGTCAATTAAATCAAACACTCAAAAAAGAGAGAAAGAACCCCAGAAGGAATAAGAACTAAGAAACTTCTGAAATCTGAAATTAAACTTTTAGTTTTTGTGTAATTAACTATTAAAGATCTGCAGTGCAGTTCTTCTTCTGTGAAAGCGTTGGAATTGTTCTCTTTGGATGATGGATAAATATATGTATAAAGACATCCTATTATTGATGAAGACAGATAGAAACAATGATGAGAAAAATTACCAGATACGAACGGATACGAAATAATAACCCTGCGAAGCAGCTTATAAACAAGGCGCAGATCATGGAAAGAAGCCCTAATGTAGTTATAGGTTGTCCTTTATTTGACAACTGTGAGGTATACTTAACTGGATCCTTGTATATAATCACATCATTAATGAAAATATAGCATCACATAGCTATGTTAATAGGGGTAAACTTATAACTGTTGGACACATTGTGCGTTAAAACAAATCCTTACATCTGCACTATGGTTCCCACATTTTCCCTCTTGCTGAAGGTCTTCTGTGTGTGTTTGTGCATTTTACATCCACGTCTGCATCTTTTCTGATGGCCTACATGAGAAGCTCACACGCACATGCATATTTTCTTTTTACATGAATGGCGATTACCGCAGCTCTGCCAATCACTATAATTTACATTAAATTTGAAATTGATTTCAAACGTTTTTCCCCCTCTATGTAATTATGTCAGCAGTTGCTGTGAAGCCAAGCTGCAGACATGAATTTTAAAAGGTTTTTTTTCGTTTAAATCCCTCTGAACTTTATTGTAATGTTTCGATTGTTAAGCTTACCCGTATTTTTTTGTTACATGGGAGACAAAAAAAAAAGACACTGACTGTGAAGTGCTGCAGTGTCAAACACAAGAAACAAAACACAAAGACTCAGCCCATCTGTTCATCCATCTACTTCCGACCTTTGAAACACTAAACCACACTAAACAATAGTCTTTTTTTCATGGAAAGTTTCATGGCAACATGTTTTGGGCATCAATAGACATCCTGATGCATCCTCAGTAGTCCAGGTAAGGAAATCCATGAAAGCTGATTTAGTTCATGCAATGCTTTCAGTGGGAGAAATGTCTCATCACTCATCCAAGTGACTTATTTACTCTCAGCTGATTGCAGGTTCCCCAGCCTTATAAGCAGTACAGTAGTGTAAAGAAAAGCACTTTGTGATCAGTTTCATGATAGGTGAAGTGCAGATGTTCATCAATCACAACGACCATGTGTACTACTCACAGATAACTGGGGGATGGCTGCAATCACAGCATTGTAAGGTGGTGGAAGACGTCTCTCAGGCTCCTGTTTGTTCCTTGGTTGTTCCTTTTTACATAAATGGGCTCCTTGATTTCAGGTTCAAACCAATGCTTGTTTCTCTCCTGGATGTGCACATCTTCATTGTTGAAGGAGTGGCTGCTGACCTGTAGGTTTAAACAGACTGCTGAGTTGTGTGTTGTGCCATCCGTTTCACCGGAGGTTGTCTGGTTTCCCCGATGCATAAGTCATTGATAGCCCCTTGGCATTTAACTGCATTACTCTGTTTGTGCTGGGGGACTCTGCTTGCGGGGCAGACCAATTTTTGGTGTAGCACATGGCGTTTTGAAAATATGCATCTCAGTTTCTCTCATGGATTGCCTGGAACATTCTTTGACAAAGACCCAGTTGGGATAACCACATTTACTCAGTGCCAGGTTGTGGAACATCAGTTGCATCCAGATGAACTGACACAACTTACTGGGAACCTAGAATAACCTTTCACCATGTTGTAACTTTAGTGGGAGCTAGACTCTTGCACCTCCTCTGGATGCTCTGGCAACAGACATGAGCTGGAGCCCAGCCCTTTCATAGAAAGTCGTACAGAGTTTTCACATGGAAGACTGGGGTTCAAATCTTGTGTGAAGGTTAAGGTTCACATGATTTTTTCCTTTTTGCATACACGTTTGTGCTAGTTAATATTAAATGCCACATACTGTCACATACTAGAGGCTTAGTTGACAAATATGCCTTTTTAAACCTTCTTATGATGCAAAATTACTTTTTGCTTTCTTTAACAATATAAAACTATTGAATTTTTCAGTGAACCTCTATTAGGTAATGGAGGATCCCCATGCGGTGAAATGAATTCAGTCTGCATCTCTCCTTATCTCAGTGTCACTGTTTTAAAGGTTTTAAAAATAGCACCTGCTAGGCCCCCAAACTCCTGTGCACTAACATACCTTCCTGACCAACTGCAGCCCTGCATGGGTCCATCTCCCTGCTGTGCTGAACATTTGACTATTTACCACAGACAGAAATGTATCTGTGCGGTCATCGTGCTTGTTTCACTGTGTTTGTGTGTAAGAGAGACACAGGGAGAATGGGAGAGAGAAAGGGACGAATTAAGAGGCAAGAGCCAGAAAAAGCTGGGGAGAGAGTGAAAAAGATGGAAAGAGAGGCGGGATCAAGGGGTCAGGATTGAAGTAGTCAAGCTCTCATCTCCACACAGCAGGAGGCCCATGACCAGCAGCCCTGCAATTACATAGCCATTTAGGACAGACACAGAGGGAGGGCAGCCCCAACCTCTTAAAGCTCTCAAACCAGAGCCTTCAGCTTCACAGCCCATAGCTTAAACCAAGAGCCCCACAGAACACATGTTAGAGGAAGAGAGAAGGGCTTACATCATGTCTACACTAACCCCAAATAAGTCTGAAACTTATTTGGGGTTTTGGGCCTTCAGTTCTCACTACAGCAAATATGTTCTGCCACCTACAACAGAGGCTGTTGAAAGCCATCATAAGAAGGTACATTTTAACATGTTGGTCTAACACTGTAATGTGAATATGGAAAAGTGCTTAATCTACAGATGATCCACAAATTGTGGATCCACGTATGATTTTGTCTGAAACCGACTCAAATGCAATTTTGAGCTAACTTGATCATATTAAATCATATCTCGTGTCCAGGTGATGTAAACCAGATACGGAGAACGTTCGGCTGTAAAGTAAAAGTTGTGACTTTACTGCTGAAACCAACGTGTTTCAAAAGATGCAACTTTTACTTTGAAGGCAAACGGTCTCCATTTCTGCGTTTCACTGTTTCACTAAGTAGTTAGCGAGTGTTCGCAGACAAATTGGTGTCTTCTATATAAAGAAACTGCTAGAACCCATAAGGTTTTCCGTGCACTATTGTATACCTCTTTGCAACCATTCACCTAGCGACCAGTGGTTAACAGGGGGTGACTAACAGGTGTGTAGACCTGTGTGACTGGGGCTTCAGACTGTAAGCAGCCTCCAGCACCCATTTACAATCAGTTGGGAAATGGTCATTTGGGCTCATTTGACCTTTTGTTGCCTTAGTTCTTGATTAGTGTAGCGCATTTGGGTTCTGATTTTAAAAATACTTTTTTTTATTACCCATATCTAGAATTTTTTTTTTTTTGAGTAGTGATGACTGACCTGATTGAAGTTTGAGGTATCCAGCAGTTTTAGCGACTGTCTGTTGTAACACATTCCTCTTAGCAGCGGAGGTTCTTTTAGACTTGCAGGATTTTTTTTTTTTTCTTACACTGGCTCCCTCGGAGAAATTGCAGTCAAGGGTAACTTGCTGTGCAGATTCCAGCTCTCTAGAAGTAAGACATCCACAGTACATCCTCTATGACTGTCAAGTTCATATTTTACTCCTTCAAAAAGAAAGAGGTTAAAGATTAACACAATGAATTTGATTTAATCTAAAAATATCTAAGTCATCTATTCTCTTTTTTCTGCCTCCTACTCTGTGTGTTCATGTATATTTGAGTGCCACAGCAGAGGTTGATGAAGCGAGCAGGTCATCTACTTCCTCTTCACAGGCGACTGCTCCTTCTCCTTCAGAAGACTCAATTGTAACCACTCAAACCAAAGATCTATTGATTAGAGGGGTAAGAAAATGAGATGCTGGTAGTGAGTTGTGTGCACAGGGAAGCCTCACAGAAATAAAGCCCAGGTGATAATGACTGTGGCCTTCTCTGCCCTCCCTCTTTGTCTTGCTTCATCTCGATTCCATTGTCCCTAAACATCTTCTCCAGGCCTCCTGCTGCTTTCACACTCTGTCTCTCTCAGATAAACACCCACTCATTCACGCACACACACCAGCCACCTTTTGCATGTCCCTCAAAATTAGTCACAGTTACTTTCACAGAAATAAAGCGCCAAGAACAACGGCGTTCTTTCCCATTATCATCAAATTGCTGTGTTTTCAGTTCATACAGTGATTTCAACCCCAAAGTCAGTGATTAAAATGAAGGCACAAATTTACAACTGAAGCTAAATTTGACATATAAACTTTGTTCATCTCATGTCTCACAAGCAAAAAAAAGTGTTAAACATTAACCCACATCCAGAAACGTTTTTAATATTAACTGACATTTTGGCTTTTGCAGGAAAGCATTTGCTTCTATCTGCCACTGCATGAAAAAAAAATCCAAACACAAGAAATGAATTGAACCACGTGAACCTGTACTATCTCTCTACACTCCCAGTTCCTCTTAAAAATATGAAATATTCAAAACATTTGATAAGCAAATATAACCTCTTCTGCCTGATGACAAAAACAACCCATCTATGTGTGAAGTTACACAGAATAAAGGTGATGCTCTAAAAAAGAGATACAATTTTTGCTCAAAATAAATGAATTATCATCGATTAGTTGACTTTTTTGATTCAGCTTGAAAGGTGGATACAGTTTTGCTCCTTATGAAATCAAGTACCAATTACTAACAGATATTAAGAACAATATTAAGTTGCAGGTTACTCTGATCCAGGCTATCTGGGATGACCATTCAGGACTGAGTTGGTTTTAGGCATTTAATCAGGATGTCTTGTGGAATTCTTGGTGTGGAGATATTTCGAACCAAGTCCAACTTGGTGGACACCCAGGCACTTAGCCAGAGAACACTGGAGGGATTATGTTTGGCATGACAAGTTTTGGATCCCAGTGGAGGATAGTGTGCTTAATTGGAGCCAAGATGACACAAGCTTGGATAAGGCTTGTTTTTCTAGTTTAAAATTTTGGGACATCAGTTTGAAGAAATGTACCAGTGCTCTGAGTTATTTTCAGCTGAATCTGTTGGCCCTTTGCCTCCCGCCCTGTGTCAGTTTGTCTGTGTATTTCCCAACTCGCTGACACTATAGTCGTCAGGTGTTAATGATAACCACACAGTCCTGGCAACATTTTGTGCTGTACTGTTGTGTAACATGCATTTAAGTTTGTGTGTGTCTCTCCGAGGGTGTTTTCTTTTGTGGGCTCCCAAATGATGCTCAGCACAGCAATGGATCCTAAAGGAGTCAGCTCTTTGTTACAGACAATTAAACTCAGCTCTGGTCTGCCTCCCTTGCCAAAGAAACAAACACTCTTGCACAGACATACACAAACACACACACACATGCGCACACGTACAGACACAGCGAATAGACATTGTAACCACAGAAGTGAGGTTCAAATACCACTCAACCTCACAGGGGAGGCTGGTGACCTTTACCACAGCAGCACAGCCTGTCCCTTCCCTTCTGTCACTCTACAGCTCTTTTCCTCTCTTCTCATCCACAAACTGTACACCTTATCAGGCCTCCTCATACCTGCCTCTCCCCTGAGAGCTCTGCACCTCCCTCCATCCCACCACTGATATCCCTTCACCTTCACATCTCCCTTTTATACCTTGAACCTCCCTGACAGCGAGGGCAAGTTTTCCTCTATCCATCCACCCATCGTATCTGTTGCCATCACCGCTACACAAATGCTGAGAAAAGAAGAAGCTGAATAACAATGTCACTTGCAACAAAGTCCAGAGGACAACATGGAGCAATGCTTTAGCTTTGAAATTGAACACAGCTGTGCTGCAAATAGCATCTTTGCTGTTTGAGCCTTAGATGACAAAGACAACTTGGATTTCACAACAGAGCCCTTGTCATCACTCCTCCATTACACGTCCAAGTAGTGTGTAGCTGTGGTTGAGATCTGAGGTTGCAGGCACAAAAGCAAGCACCATAAAGTAAGTGGAGAGAAAGTCTCCGCTTTTGAATAAACATAACTTAGGTAGGAATAAACAAGATACAATATACTCAAGTTGCTTGTTTACTTGAGGCAAAGAGGATTTCACATCGATGGAAGAGGATTTTTGTACTGAAATGACTGAAATTTTTTAAGCAGTGGGCGAAACAACACGTTTTAGAAAATGTTAAGTACACCTGTTTGCCTTTAAAAATTAAAAACAATTTCGGTGAGGTAGCACCCATTTATCCTACTTAGTACAAAAGTAAAAAGCACCTGGGTTTGTTTCACACTGAAATCTATATCTATCTTTTTGGCACATGTCTAGTAAAGAAATAAGAAACAAAAATAAGAAACTAATTGCACAATAAACAACAATAAACCATAAACAATACAGACAAAGCAATTTTCAGCTCTGTGTCCCCACAGAGTTATCGGCTTTTACGAGTCGTTTCACAATGTCTACCAGCTGACCACTAACTTTATTAGACTGACAGACTCTATACACTTATGGTGGTGTATTTGTCTACGTCAGATCAAACAGTGAGACCAAGTTACCTGTATGTGTGTATGACAATAACCTTCTCAATCAACTGATTTCTTAAATTTCTTAGAACAAATAGTTAATGAAGTGTGTTGTGGCAATGAACACGTGGGGTTGCCTATGATCTAAGACTTTGTTTTATGGTGTTGTAACCCTCACAA
>VUQJ01003303.1:0-10263 GCA_015108635.1 Andinoacara biseriatus | reverse complement strand
TTTAATTATTTTTTATTTAAAAAAAAAAAAAAAAAATACATTACTTAGTTACTCCCTGGAGAAAGAAATTTGACACACAACTCACAGGGTTCTAGCCAGAAAAAAAATTTCGGCCTGGCGTGTGTGTGTGTGTGTGTGGGGGGGGGGGGGATTTTAGCATTAGCTGGCTAATGCTTATTAACTTGCTAATGTTAAATGCTACATGTCACACCCACTTGCTAATCCTGTAAAAAGCGTAGACAACAAAAACATTAGAATCCAGGTGTTTTATTGATCCGATCAGCTGCTAACAGCACTTCCTATCAGCATGAACTATCATTTTTCCAATACAAGCCATTAACTACAACAACAGGAAGTGACATAATTTTGCTGGGAACTGTCGTTTTTTTTTTTATCCTAGGCCTCTCACAGCTCCTGGGAAGCCCCTTTGAGCTCCCATTTTGCTTTCTGTAACCCCACGAAATTCAGCATGAACAGGACCATCGCAAGATTGTGCGTGCACATTGTGAATAAAACTTTGCCACTTGGTAGATTGCAGATTGTGGTGAAATAATACTATAGTTGAGCGATCTGGCCAGAGAAAAAAATCAGTCTGGTATCAGGGATGGGGCAGAGTGTGTGGGGTGCACAATATGCGTCCAATAGCGAACTGGTGAAATTCTCACCCTGGCGGAAAGTGACCTCAGCATTGCGCACACCCCCTGGCGAGAACCGTATTATTTTTGTGTTACTCTGTAATGTGGCCTAAGATGCATTGTTACACAATTACTATTTAATAATATAATACTCTGGCTACTGTCCTACAGACTGACAGAAATTCGTATTCTAAAGAAAACTTAGACAAGAACTTTCTTTTAGTGTTTAAGTATGAGCCCAAAGCTGACAGTAAAATCAAAACCCAGCCCAAACAAAGTGGAAACATCTAAAAATTTTTATTTGCTAAAATGTAATATTTTAAAGCATATTTCCTAAATGACATGCATAATTTAAATGACACTTGGGCTCATCATGAATAAATGCCAAGCGTAATGCAGGTTAAATTCAAGAAAACACTTTAAACAAAGTAAAGCCAGAGCTATGATCAATAATTTAAGCCATGCCTTTTCCTGCACATGTGCTACTGTATGTCCGTTTGGTGTAGGAAGAAATGGCAAACGGGACCTTTGCTAGCACAACATGCTTGAGCGCAAAACAAAAACTAAAATAAAATAAAAATAAAGATCTTACAACTTTCCTATTGGTGGAAAATGCATCACATCAACCAGTCAAAAAATTATTTGACAATGTGTGGCATTTAGTTGTTGAGGGACAGGTGAAAGTTGCGGGAGTGACAGCGTAAAAGACAGATGGCAATATTGATAGCGAGTTTTGAAATGTGAGAGATTTCAGAGATGCGTTTGTGAATAGTTAATGCTAAAAAGCCACCAAAGGCAGACTCAAATGTAAACTGGTCTCCAGGTGTGCAACAGGAGGAGTGACACACCTGGAAGTGTGAAGCCTGAGATGTGCCCCTCTTTCTTGTGGTGGACAGTAACTGATTTTTGGAGTGGCACAAATTATTTGTGTGGCATTTATGTGTGACAGCTGATTCCTCTGTAAATAGCTGAACAAAAAAATGTGTCCTGTTGGCTTTATCACCACCTGATGAAGCCAACAGGACCGCATCATCCAGCCTGCAACAATGGGCTGGACACCCCATTTACCTGCAGCAAATGGACATCCTTACGTTTGAATATGGTGTTCGTTATGGACAAACTGTGGTTTGCACAGAAGTACAATTAAAAAAACACCACTCGGGTTCAGATCAGGCAGGCCATTATTCCCAATCACACCCCTCCAGGTCTCACTGTCATTGCCCATGTGAGTGTTGAAGTAGATGACCATGAAAATGATCAGAAAATGAAAGTTATTTTACTTCAACTTTTTAAACCTTGGGAAATTATGAGCATGGACAATAGGATCTATGTGTAATTGTGACCTGCGTTACAGTATGCAAAATTACAGTACCCCAACACTGACAATGCAATATTTACTGGGGAAAATTACTTGGGGAAAAAAAGGGAAATTTCCAGTTTCTTGCTGTATTGCACATATCAATTAACCAATTTGTCTTTTAAACATGGATAACAGGATTTTAATCCTTTAATCCTTTTATCTCCACTTCTCACCTGATGGTTCTCTTTCAGAGTCCCTAAAAAAGCTGATCTCTGAAACAATGGTGCGTTGGGCTCAAGAGAGTGAGATTGAGGACCCTGAACTAGTAAGGGCCATCTTCTCATTGCTGCATCACCAGTATCAGGGCCTCAGGGGCCAAATGGAAGGACCTCTATGCAAAGCATATACCATCAGCCAATCTTCATTGGAGGACACCATGGCACTCTTGTCCTCCTTGGGTCAAATCCGCTCTCTTCTTAGTGTCCGCATGGGGAAAGAAGAGGAGAGGCTGATGATGAGACGACTAGGGTATGGAGTGAGTTTAAGTACAGCAATCGGCTGTCCTTTTGTAATCGATCAATGTCCAACATCTATTTACTGTGTGGTATCACAAGTACCCTTAAATTTTTTTTGCAACATCTACAGAGACATCATGAATAATAAAGTGTTCTACCAACAACCCAACCTCATGAGGGCATTGGGGATGCACGAGACTGTGATGGAAGTGATGGTCAATGTTCTTGGAGAAGGGGAGATAAAGGTGAGAAAATAACTATAATGTATAAAAAATAATGAGGAAATATGTGAAATCAAAGAAGCACATGAGTAATTAAAGTTTAGAGGATTATTTTTAAAGGTTGAGGTTAAAAAAATTATCGCTCTCATAATGTGTTGCGGCGAATTTTCATCAACCATTCTCATCACTCTGCATCTGCCTCCTCATAAGTTGTTTTCTCTTTGTCCATAATTTAATTTGTTATTGCTAGGAGATTACCTTTCCTAAGATGGTTGCCAGCTGCTGTCGATTCCTGTGCTATTTTTGCCGTATCAGCCGACACAATCAGGGAGCCCTGTTTGACCATCTCAGTTACTTATTGGAAAACAGCAGTGTCGGGCTAGGTAAATGTCAGTTTTCTAGTTTTTATTCTTTATTGAATAAACTCCGTGGTCATTTGTAAAGACCAGAGAGTAAGTTATAAAGCTTTTAAACTTTGAAAGTTTACAATGGTAGTTTACTACTATAAGTTTAATTACATTTAAGTGCTCTTTAACTGAACTACAGATATATATTGTTGTGTTTTACCTTTCTACTAATAGCCTGACAATCTGTATAATTTGAGTCAGTGTTTAGACTGTTTAATGTTTTTTGCTTAGCCTCACCAGCCATGCGTGGAGCCACTCCTCTGGACGTGGCAGCAGCTTCCGTTATGGATAATAATGAATTGGCCTTAGCACTGAGGGAATCAGACCTAGAGAAGGTAAGTCTGCGTTGACCAGAAATCTTGCAGTCTGTCAGTAATTCTGTGGAGATTTTACTTTCTTTATGTCAGTAATGTATAATTAATAAATATGCAGGGGAAATTCACTGGTGCATATAGATTTCTAAGAAAGGTATAATATTAAAAAAACAGAGAATCAGCTTGAGCAAAGAAGTACTTCTTGTTGATAAATCTAATCTTTTATTCAGGTGGTTCAGTACCTTGCTGGCTGTGGTCTCCAGAGCTGTCCAATGCTAGTGGCTAAAGGTTATTGTGATATAGGATGGAACCCTGTAGAGGGAGAACGTTATCTGGACTTCCTACGTTTTGCTGTCTTCTGCAATGGTAAATTAAAATCATATGATGTGATATACATGCTTAATTTAAAATAAAGTTTATTTGTTGACACAGTATTTAAAAATAATATGAAAACTCAAATATTTAAAAAAGCCCTTGTATCCAAAATGTGGCCAAAAATGTCAGCCTGATGATTCAAATCAAGTTACAGTATGTAAAGTCATTACAAGAATTTGCTTGGCTTGGTTATGGTATTTAGTTTGGTGAGAGAGATTTTTTTAGCTTGTCAGTATAATTAAAAAGTGCCAGCTTTAATAGTTTATTTTAATTATTGAGAATATTGTATTGAGAATATTGTTTATTTCTTAATGTATTCAGGTGTACATTTCAGGGCATTCATTACTTCTTGAACATGTAGGATACAGTGTTGATAGAGGCAAAATGCAAAGTTAAAAAGGAACAAGAGGCTGCATCATGTCATGCTCCTAATTAAGCTGCAGTATTTGCGCTAGAGGTAATTCACTCTGCTATTGATTTTCCTTACTCTGAAGCAGTGCCCAAAAGTCATCTGTTCAAATTGCCCTTGAGGGTGTTGACAGTTCAGCCAAATGGCTCTGGCGCTCTGAATCGCATGCTCCTCAGTATTTACAGCTTCACCTGTTCTCTATATAGCCCTTGAGTTGTGCAATAATGTGTTATATTACTCTACAGAAGATCTATAACATTTTGATCCTCTTGACGTTTAAATGAACCAGTTTTCTTTGTGAGAATCTTTGTTAATGCATTTATTCTTGTGGTAGATGGTGAAGAATAAAAATCAAAACTGTGGTGTCTCTGTTGTTATCCAGCCTCTATTTTCTTTTTTCCTTTGTCTTGTGTGTATTCCTTGGCCACAGGTGAGAACGTCGAGGAGAATGCTTATGTGGTGTTGAGGCTGTTGATTCGTCGACCTGAATGTTTTGGCCCTGCGCTGCGAGGTGATGGAGGAAATGGTCTCCTAGTAGCCATGGAGGAAGCCATCAAGATCTCTGAAGACCCTTCTATGGATGCTCCTTGTACCACTTACAATTCCAACAGAGTGCTGTTAGTATTAGATTTATGCAGACACACGTGAAAGTAGTAGTACTTTAGCAGTACATATATTACATATATTACAGTACATATACATGTTCTAAGCATATATACATATACATCTATATACATTGGCTGCTAGTTGTAGGGACCATGTGTAATTTACCTTGATAATACTTGATAATTAATCCCAGGTCATCACAGGCATTTGACTGTTATGATTGTTTCCTGTAAACAGAGATGCTGTCCAAGACAGTGATGAGGATGTCATTCACATGGGGCACGCCATCATGACCTTCTACGCCGCTCTTATTGACTTGCTTGGTCGCTGTGCTCCAGAGATGCATGTAAGTGTTCCCTTAGCTATCATCAGCTCTTCCACATCAATATCTACTTCTGTCTCAACAAATAAAGCCTAATGAAGAGAGCCTGCAAACTTCTCTTAAAAGAATAAGCCTCGGGCAAAAGTAGGCATTTCATGTGCTGTATTAAAATAACCAACATTATATAATGTTTATTATGCAAGCCATACTTTTTTATATGTTTTCACTATTAATTTTGTTTTCAAACATCCTCAGACTTAGTCTGACATTGCTCTAATAAAGATTGTCGTCACTTATTGGCCAACGTGCAGTATGCTTCAAGGCTGATGTATCTGCAATAAGCCATTAAGGGCAGATTTATTGGTCAGGCCCTACTATTTATATTGATGCAGTATGTAGCCTTGGCCTGGAAAACCTTCACCAAGGTGAGTAAATGAAACGGTGTACATTGCATCAGATTCTCCGGCCATCAGTTTTTGATAATGTCTGCCTGACTGAGTGTCAGAAAATATCTATCATTTGAAAGGATGATTTTCTTCCCTGTTTGATGCAATAGCACTAAAGTGCGCTGGTGAAATAAAAGAAGCCAATTTCTTTAGATTAAGTAAGGTCATTCAAATGCAAGGAAAATGAAAAATAATTTCAGTGTAATTGTATTTAGATATTGCACGTGAATGACATCAGTAATTAAATTGTTTTAATTTTGACTAAAAACTGGATTGAAAAATAAAACCAAACTTTAAATTTTATAGGAACAGTCAGCATGAGGTTAAAAAACAGGTTTAAAAAAAATGGCCAAAATCCAGCATTAGCAAAATTTCCCAAATCGTTGACATATGTTGTAAAACTGAAATTTGTAACACTTGAGATCAGATACTCAGTAATTCTGTATTATTAATTTTGTTGTTAATATGCTGTGAATGACTGACTTTAAAATTTTTGTCCAGTTAATTCAAGGAGGCAAAGGAGAAGCAATCCGCATCAGGGCCATTCTGAGGTCTCTCATCCCAGTTCAGGATCTTCAGGGAATCATCAACATCTCCTTTCAAATCCCTTCAGTCTCTACAGGTCAAATAGGCCAAATTGGCCATAAATTGGCACCTGTGTCTTTTTTCTTAGTCATTATAAATTGACGCTTGGTGGAGGTGGATGAAGGCAACTGTGATAAGGACCTTATCAGATTTTAGACATTCCTAAACCATTCTCCCACATATAGAGATGGAACCACATAGTAGTTTTCATAGCAGATATAAAATACGTAATACAAATTATGTTAATATGACCTTGTTAATCAGGTCTAATCCTGTCTTGATTTTCCAGATGGTACGTTGGTTGAGCCTGACCTATCGACAGTGTTCTGCCCAGACCACAAGGCAGCCATGGTTCTGTTTCTGGATCGGGTTTATGGCATTGAGAGTCAAAGTTTTCTTCTCCACCTTCTAGAAGCTGGTTTTCTACCTGACCTTCAGGCAGCAGTTTCTCTTGACACGGTGAGCTGAGAAACATTTTGTTACCTTGTTTACCTGCATGAGTGTGTGATTCTGGACCCACAATGCAGGACTCGAAACAGGATTAAAGTTAACTTCAGCTTTATTGCAGAACATACAGGACAGAGCTGGAGGGGGGCTAGCAGCACAAACTAGGAATATTACGCGATCAAAGATACAGACAGACGGGAATACACACAGTGGGCAGGCAGCCATAGACAACAATGTGACAAAGGACAAGGGAAAAAACGCAGACACTATATACAGAGCAGGGTAATGAGACAAGGGGGAACAGCTGGTGAGAACATGTGAGCAGAATCAGCCTACCAAGACAAAGGGAAGCAAAACTGAACACAATACACACGGTACAAAGGACTGGCAAAATAAAACAGGACGTCTGTGAACAGGGAAACAGAAGCACTGACTAGACAGGAAAACTCACATAACACTAACAGAACCTAAATACTCTAAAACTGAAACAAAGGAAAAACACAAAACTGCAAACCCAACAATAAACTCAAAACATGGGGCAAAAGGCCCAGGGCCATGGCAGAAAGCTTAGGTTGTATAAATCTATTTGTGTGGCCTTTGTTTCTTGCTAACTCTTCACTTCCACCTAGTATTTAGTTTCATTTGGTAACCCGACTCTTTCTAAGTAACCTGTTTTTTTTCTTCGCAGGCTGACCTAGGATCCACTGATATGGCCCTGGCCCTCAATAGATACTTGTGTACAGCTGTTCTTCCCCTTCTCACCAAATATTCAGTTCTCTTCCATGATTTAGAAGACCACATCTTGCTGGTTGATTCTCTCATTCAGACAGTCTACCGCCTCTCCAGGGCTTTTAGCTTGACCAAGGCTCAGAGAGACACTACAGAAGAATGTCTATTGGCTTTGTGCAGGTAGGGTGTCTAGGTGATATGATGGAACAACACACAGTGTTTAGGTTGTAGAGGATGAGGTCAAAGAATCTGATGGGTGATGGATGTCAAACTTTATTTAAACATTTTGAATGAGAGCTGGCTATTTAGAGATAATGAATACCCAAATTCAATATTGCATTTTTCAGTTATTAGGTCTGTCAGAATTATTTACAACAGCATGCAAAGTGAAACCACCTATCGGGGAAAAATGGTTTGACAGCTGGTTGCTCGATGTTTTGCTCTTAATTTATGAATTATTCCAACATTTCCTTCCTATGTCCATTGATATCGGTGTCGGGCTGCTGTTTGACAAAATGACATGTTGAAAAGAGAAACAAGAAGCCTCAACAAAATATTAACCAATCCAGATAGAGCTTATTCCTGCTCATTATATATAATGAATCACTGTGAATTCTCATTTTCCAAATACAGATAATTGCCATATTTAATGAACAAGAGTGTGATGCTAATTATTGGGTTTATTAGCATTTTGCCAATGGGATCTTCTGACTTAGTCATCAATCTGAGATGTGCTAATCAGTCAAAATATCATTGTGTGTGTGTGTGTGTGTGTGTGGGTGTGTGTGTGGGAGAAGAGTTGTTGTGTTGGCTGATGTGGAAGGAAACTATTTATGTGACTAATTCTGCAACTCTTGGTGCTTAGTAAACTCCAGCCACCTATGATGCAGCCTCTCCTTCGTCGGCTTGTCTTTGATGTTCTTCATCTTGCAGACCACAGCGAAATGCCGTTAAAGGTGGATAATTAAATTTCAGTTTGGTAAACTGATTATGAAAGCATTAATACAGTGAGCTAAAATGATTAATTTTGTCTGCTAATCATGACTTTCATCTATCAGCTCTTGACTAGTCACTATGAACAGAGGTGGAAGTACTACTCCCAGTCTGACCGGCAGGGTGAGCAGGGTTGTGCCTCTGAAGAAGAACTCTACCTGTCTACAAAGTTGTTTTGGGGGGTGTTCAAGGCCTTAGCCAAGAAGGTAAACTATACTGAATATCTCTCTTGATTTGAGCTTAAAATGACCTAAAACTATGATGACATTTTATTTGGGCACAAAAATTGTTGCAGAAAATGATAATAGATGTTTTCTTCGAAGAAACAAATCTCTTGATGTATCCATCTTTTTTTTTTTTTTTGTCCTTACAAAGTGAAATGGCAAAAATACATTTCTGATGTGTTTCTTTAGTGTACTAGGAGAACCTGCATTGAGGAAGATGTACTTGAGATAAGGTGTTGATTTTTCATTTTCTGGTATGAAACCTCCCATTCTTAAAGTGACTGGAAGTGCGAACAGCATAATATACCCAAAATATGTCTGCCAGACTTTTACCTGAGTGATGCTGAATGGAAAAACATCAAAAGAAATAAGTTGATGCGGTCAAACCACCCACACACGTGGCCAACATCAAACAGACTCAGAAGCAGAGCACGCTGTTAGCACTGCACAGAACTATGCACCTTTTTTCACTGAAATTATAACACAACACAAGGTTTATATTATATATACTATAACTTGGGTGTACAATATATCACTTTCCCTGCTTATTGCACTTCTAGATTTTCATTGGAGAAACAGGAATTTTTTTTGACCACTTAAGCTATGTGGAACTGATATGTTTTTGCATATGAATTAGACTTCATGGTGGGATGTTTATTTCCCAACTTATTACATTTTAATTAAATAATCTGCATTTAGATGCCAGCTCTGCAATATGCTACACTTGGTTCAAGGAGTGGGGGAATTTATATAGGTGGGTTTTTGGTTAAAATGATTATTGCAGTTCATATGAAGTCAGTCCTTCAGTGTTCTGCCATAACCTCTTGGCATCTCCTGATGTACTCTTTCTCTACATGGCAGTGAAAATGAGAATGAAGACACTGGTGTAAGATGACAGGCTGCACTAATCTTTTAAAATCTCTCCAATAACTTATTTTTTTTTCATGGATATTTACAATTTTCATTGTTTTTACCTTCTTCCCATACTTTACAGCCCAGCATACTTCAGTTATCAAGTCTGTGTGTGCAGTGCCTCTCTGCAGTGGCCATGGTCCTGCCTCCTGATTACATGGAACAAAACTACTTGTCTCAAATAGAGAGAAAAACCTCCACGGACACAGATGGACACTTTGACCCCCAACCTGTAGATACATCCAAGTAAGATACGCATTAAGGTTATTTTTGGATGATTGAAAGGAGAAATCATGTGAAGCTGATCTGGTGTTCCTAATCAGAAGTGTAACCTCTAATTTAGCAAACAGAACTAAGAAAGTGCCATATTCGGTGAAAGCAAACATAATCATTCTCAGGGATTATTGTACTGTTTTAATCAAGGCTTATTGATGTATTATTTATTTCTCTATGCTAGTGTGTCAGTGCCAGAGAAGCTAGAGTTTGTCGTGCACAAGTATGCAGAGCATACGCATGAGAAGTGGTCACTGGAAAAGGTAAGATCTCAGTGATTCACATCAATAACACAGAGTTGATGCTGATCTGAACGGACTGTTCACATAAGAATACATTTGTAAGAATGCATTTCTGTGGCTATGTCAAAACATCTGTCCGTATTGTGTCCCTCAGTTAATACGTTGATGTCTGCATATTTTCCAAGGATTTTCTGTTTCTTTTTTTCTTTTTTTTTCTTTTTTTTAAAGTAAATCTCTGTGTTGTCTCTGTCAGTTCGCCAGTGGCTGGGTTCATGGAGAGCAGCTATGCGAGAACACCAAAGTTCACC
>VUQJ01003300.1:0-10119 GCA_015108635.1 Andinoacara biseriatus | reverse complement strand
TAACCTAACCACACTGAGACAGCATGCAAACTCCACACAGACACAGACAAAGGCTGGCCCGGACCTTCTTGCTGTGAGGCAACAGTGCTAACCACCGCGCCACCCCAGAGTACAATAACCTTCAAAGTAAAATAAGAAGTAACAAGCAGACGAGCATTCGTGAAGACATGACGAACACTAAACAAGTTGACAGAGATGAGAGAACACAGACAGAGGGATACAGAAAGACTGTGGCACAGTGGGAACAGAAGAATGAATAATAAAATCAAACCAGGAACTAAAATCCAGCATAAACACAAAAACCCAGAACTCAGCAGTACAAGAAGACAGGAGCATGCCACCTGTATTTTTTTCAGAGTTTGTATCTACAAATGTTTATATTTTATTCATGTACAGATGCAGGAATATATTTTAATATCTAAATATTGTCAGCATTTATGGTGATTGTACACTAGACTGAAAAAAAAATCAACATTTTCTAAGAGGAGGTTTTTGGCTCTGGAAGATACCTGTTACGTCTTCAAAGATGTCTGGATTTTAGCATATCTCATCACTGTGTGTGTTTCTGCTCAGTTAGTCACCCTTTGTTTACTGTATCTGAGTCCGTGCATATTAACCATCCCTGTTCCAGAGCCTAGTATAAACACGTCTAACCATTTCATAAATCATGTGACTTCTGCCACCTAACATTAATGCATTGTAAAGAAAACGTCATGTGACTGCTGAACCTGCTGGACTGTGTGTATTTGCAATTTCAGCCGCCATGCGACACTGATCAAAGTGAGTTTATTAAGAAGTAAAAATATAAACATATCAAACAGATGTAAACATAAACAGATGGTGGAATAAATACAGCCAGGTAATGAATTATACAAAAAATACATACATAGACTTGTTGTTACTAAAACATTGCCCGCATCATTATATTGGAGATGGGACCAGATCCACATTCTTCTGTCTGTGCAAAAAATACATTTTGAACTTGTAAACAGGAAGGAGCATCATGCCAAAAACTGTTGGGTTTCAAAATATCATGATTGCACAAAAAAAGAATTATATTAACACTTTAAGATGGTTTCTTTCTTTCTTTCTTTCTTTCTTTCTTTCTTTCTTTCTTTCTTTCTTTCTTTCTTCAGGGCTACAAAGACACATTACAGTAAACAATATTTAAATTAGGGGATCCTCTTACTATTCAACCCACGATATCAGATACAAACTCACAAGATTCATTTTTGCAGCCAAATTGAGGTGCCAAATCTCTCTTTTCTTTCTCCTTCTTCCTCTTTTCCTCATTTTTTCCGTTTTCTCTCTGCACCTGTTTTCTGTTGCTGTGATTCTGCTTTTGCTCTTTTTGTCACCCCCCCCACCCCCTCTGCCCTCAATCTCTCTCTCTGTCTCACTACAGAGACATTGTGTGTGTGGGTGGATGTTTAATTCCTCCCTCTCTCCTCCTCCAGAACTCCCTAACCTTAAATCACTGACTGGATATCCATGTGTAATTTATTCTACTTCCTGCTTCTGCTGCTTTTTTTTTTTTTTGCCTTAATTTCAAATTTGATTATGAAGCCAGGTGTTTTATGAAACAAAATGGTAACATTATGATTTCAAAATGGTAGTGAGTTCTACAAATGTCTGGTTTGATAAAAAGACAAGAGGCAGAGCTGGAAATGGCAGAGCTGAAGATGTTGAGTTTTTCATTGGGAGTGACTAGAAATGAATATATCAGAGGGACAGCTCAGGTTGAACACTTTGGAGACAAAGATAGAGAGCCAAGGCTGAGATTGTTTGGACATGTGCAGAGGAGGGTTAGTGTATATATTGGACAAAGGATGTTAAAGATGGAGCTGCCAGGCAGGAGGAAGAAAGGAGGACCACAGAGAAGATTCATGGATGTAATGAAGGAGGACATGCAGAGGGATGGTGTCACAGAGGAGGATGCTGGGATAGGGTGAGATGGATGCAGATGATCTGCTGTGGCAACCCCTAAAGGGAGCAGTGGAAAGAAGTGAACATTATGTAATCATGTAACAATGAGAAACATATGTAATCTATATATGATTGTATAGATTTAAAAACAATTACTCCACAGCCAGCAATTAAATGTGTTCCTAAAAGCAGCCCTCACTGGCACAGGACTATAGCTATTGACTTGAAATGTGTGGATTTGTTAGAGTTCATTAGTCACAGCTTAAGTACTGTTCCAATTTAAAGTCTGCTTCTATCCTAGTACATTCCAAATGATTGAAATATGTTGACCTATTTTTTGTGGATTTTTTTTTGGCTGATTTATAGTTATTTGGACTTGCCAAATATCCCAGAATGTATTTCACACCAGTCAGCAGTCACGCGTGAGGTGATTTTGAGCCAAGCTCAAAGATGACCATTTTATTTCTAAGACTAGGACTGCTCATAATTTTATGAGGCAGTAGAGGCTTGCATGAATAATATTAATAAATATTAATAAATATTATTATTATTATCTGTACTGAGGGGGACTATTTTTTGCAGTATTTTGATGTCGCCAAGTATTTGGTTGTATCGTTTCATCCCTTTCTTGATTAGGCCTAGCACACCAATGGCACTCATAATGCTGAAGTTTTCATTTGACACATTTTTTCAGTCTCTAGTTCTAATGCGGTCTGTCTCAGTTTGGATTAGCATGTCTTCTTCTTTTTCGGTCACTGCTGATGGTTCATGCTCAGTATTTCTTTGTCACTTCGATGTTGTAGTGTTTGCAGATTGTTCAGTGCATATATGTTGCCGCCTTGTTGTGTCTTTGGATGAACTCAGTCTTGGCTAGAACAGGGCAGAGACTAGGTGTTCTATTGTCTCTAGAAATTACTCACAGATTCTACACATTACGTACCATCTTTCAAAATCTTGTTTCTGTAATAGTTGGTCTTCAGAGGCGATAATGAAACCTTCTGTTTCAGATTTAAGGCAACTGTTGTCAGTCATTTATTTGTTTGTGTTTTGCCCATTTGCTGTCAAGCTGTTCCAGTGCTGTTTGCTTTCCCTTCTGTTTTGTTCTTCGGGCATAGTCAGAAACGGTCTCGTTTTCCTGTCTTCTGTATCGGGTAGATTTAGTTCTCTTCTGAATTTGTTGGCTGGATGATGGACTGACAGTGTTTTCTTTGTTTTCTCATACCTGGCAATATTCAGAAGACGAATGTCTTTATTTTTGGGTGTATGCATCAGGTCCAGTAGCAGTGGTTTTGCAGGTGGTCTTGATTTGAATGAGGCCTCTCCTCCCTACTGCTCTTGGGAGTTAAGCCTATCTGCATCTACGTTGGTGTGATGCAGATTCTCCATTGTTAGGAACTTTATTGTTTTGATGTCCTACTTTTTGAGTCCCCCCCCCATTTTACAGTTTATGGTGTTAAAGCTGTAGGTGACAACTGGGATTGTTAAAGTGTTCATAGTGTCAATTCAGATTATAGTCTTGTACATCTGTAATATATTTTTCAGATTTTCTTTCATCTTTTTGTGTTGAATTCCATCATCTTCATCCACACCCAGGTACTGGTACGTTCCTTTTTGTTCTAGATCCTGGGTCATGGCTCCAAAATCAATCTATTGTTACTGCTGGATAATTTCCATTCCTTCAATGCCGCTTTTGCACATTTTTCTAGGCCAAATTCAATGCCGATATCATTGCTGAAGCCTTTGACAGCCAACAGGTCTTTCTGTTCCTTGTCGGATTTGCCATAGGTCTTTAGGTCATTCACAAAGAACAGACTGACTCCCCTTGTTTTGCAGTCAACCCAAGCTGTTGTGAGATTGTTTTGGCTCCTTCCAGTTTGGCTTCATTTTTAGTAGCTGATTTTTGCATCTGTAGCTCCCTTTTTGGCAACTTTGTTGTCAGTCAGGTGCTTTTATGTTTTCGTAGTTACTATTGATGTTAAGCCCTTGTACATTGTTGGGAGGCATGTAATAGGACAGTACTGCACTTTTATGATATACATGGTATTCACTTTCTCCCATATGTTAGCCCAGAAGTTTCTGACAGCTTCTGGCTCGGGTGTTTTGCTGATCTCAATATTCTTCCCTAGTTCTTGATAGAACTTTTTCGTGTTTTCTCGGTTTGCCTTGTTCTAATGCTAGATTTTTTTTTCACATCGTCTGATTCTCTGGGCCTTGGTTTTGTAGCTGTTGTTTGTGTTTTTATAAAGTGGTTAAGATGTCATGTTTGTTTGTGATGTTGTGTTTTCTTGTGAGAGGCTTCCTGTCATGAAACTCTGTGTGTCAGGCAGGATTAGACCCCAAAGCAGGACTCAGGAGACAGGACGTGGAACTAAATAACAGCTTTAATTCTCAGTCTTACAAAAAGGAAATACTGAATATAAACTAGCTGGCAGCGAGCCAGACCTACATAACCAAAAACTTAACACTAGAAATCTGAAACTTGAGACTTGAAGAGACAGCACACACAGAGGAACGGATTATGAGGACGTGTTAAAACACAAAGGCAAAGGGTAAATGAGACAACAGGAGACAGCTGGAGAAAACAGGTGGGGAGAATCATGGTAATGAGGCAGGGAGGAAGCAAAACTCAACACGTCACACAGGGAACACGAGGTTAGGAAAATAAAACAGGAAGTGAGCACAAACAGTAAAAACAGAGACAGACCAACACACAGGGGGACTTGACACAAGGAAAAGGACACTGAGGGAGAAACTAACCAAGAAACTGAGAGCAGGAATAAATATGCTGATGGATGAATATGCACCAAGCCACCAGGGAACGTTCCCAAAACAAAACTCAGAGGACCAAAATCTCAAAACACTGGGCAACAAGCCCATGACTTCCTCTTTTTTTTTAACCTTGTGCCTTCTATGTGTGTCATTCAGGGTGCTGTCCATGGTCCTGAAGTAGCACAGCTGTGTCTACTCTATTTCTATAAGATCCTCGTAGTAAGCTATCTTAAACTCTCTGTAGAGCTTTTCATGTTAAATTCCTAACCTGTCAGTCACCTTGATGAACTGTCCATCATAAATTTGAGCTTCATGACACCTGAAAAGATTGAAAAGACATGTCAGTAATTGAAATGAATGATTTTGACACGAACATAAAGGATCAGGGGTTGATGTTATACTAAAAATGTATTTATCTCTTTATTTGCATGTCAAAAATAAGGTCACATTATGAAACTTTAAAATAGATTTTTAAGTTGTTATTATGGCAAAAAAAACAAAACCTTACAGTTTCTTCATATTCCAGGCTAAATAAACAGAACATTTAGTCACAGTGCCGGAATAAAATGTGCACAAGGGAACAACAAATATTTTTACTTTAAACCTGAGTGAGAGCAAGTTATTTAGAGGACAAAAGAACAAAGTAGAATGAAATGCCTACACCAGCAGTATCTTATTATTTCCTCCTAAAGCCTCCAGTTCATTCTCCAGCTTCCTCTTTCAGAACTACATCTAAACTAACACACATGTACACACCCAAAGGTTTAGAACCATAGCCTACAGCACATGCCATCCTATTCACCTTTAAATTTAGTTGGGTATGAAAAACAAACAAACAAAAATGACAGATTCACTTATCCACTTGAAATGAATATTGACTTTTTAGTTTAGTCTTTAATGCATAACGAACAACACATTGTATAGAGTCAGAGAGAGAGAGACCAGCAGCATGGCAGAAGAAAGAGGAAGCATGTCTTTTCTGTTCCAACCTTGATCTACCGCAGGGGAAAGAACAGCGTTCAGGAGTTTTCTGCCATTGCTGGGAGGAAAAAAAAAATCTCCCCCTCTCCTTCTAACTGTCATTCTGCTTGATGCTATTTGGAGCATGAGGAACATCATGTGCTCTGTTAAAGCTTTCACATCTGCCCATGCTGTCATTGGCATGAAACTTATGCTGTCTGATTTGCTCTCAACTTCCTTTAATGGTTTGGAATTCATATTCTATTATTTCATTTGTATAGTTTATTTATTTGTATTTAGTAGTTATTTTTAGTTGTAATATTTGCAACATTTTTAATAAGTTATTGCAACTTTTCAACTTTTTTGAAAGTTACCAAACAAAAATTAAACACTTCTCTCAGTGCCAGTGTTTATAAATAACAAGATATCAAACTCATCATTCTCTCCTATATTCACAAATTCAGGATCGTTGACATGCATCCCATATAAGAACAGAAAAAGCTGATTTCCTCTAGGCGTACCATTTTTTTAAGCGTACTGTAGGCTCAGGCTGGGGCTTACCAGTTTTTCTTTGAGTTGTGAATTTTGAATTTTTTATGAGCTAAAACTCAATGCATGAATCCCTAAAAGTAGTGGAATGACAAAACACTGAAGAGTCTTACTTTTGTTCAAGCAATTCCTCTAAATTTAAAATGTAATTTATAATCTTGCATGTGAGGTATCCATTGTTGTGATGACTATTATTATATAGCAATAATAATACTAGTGCATCAGTAAACTGCTAAATGTTATTATCTGTTCTGTCAGCATTGTTATCAATGTTAGGAGTTTTTGGAAAAAACACACTGTCGGGGACTACTCATAAGTAATTTACTATCCTGCGACTCTTTTTGTTTTTCTTTGCAACAAATGAGAAAAGTATTCTAAAAACTGCTGCAGATTATGTGATTGGAAACTGCATCTAACTGCCAGTCAGTGATCAAGGTGACCAATCTGAGCAAGTACTGCACAAGGAATTCATAATGAGAAGTCTGAATTTATAACATATCTTATAAATCATAGAATCATACTAAATAACACTCTAAAGGGTGGGTAAAACAAGCATAGAGTGTTTTACCACATTCTTAGTCATTGTGTGGCATGTGTAAAGAAAATCACTGTTTAAAGAGCTTATGGTGGGTCTTCGTATCAGGTCATTACAGCTGCAGTTATATTCAGAATCTAATAATTCCTTTGCACCAATTTCTGTTCATTATTAATTCCCATAAATACAATGTACCACTACTCGAGAATTGTCCTTGTATCACTTCATAGTATCATGAGATGCTGCCAGTTAAAATAACACGAGTTATATTAAACGAAGCCCTAAAATAAAATAAAATTCTTTAGATGGGTTAGTTCCCTTTCGTGTCCGTTCTCTGTTTTTTTCCTTTAGTGTCGCTGCTGTGAAGTATGTCTGGTCTGTGTTTTTGTTTACCTTTTTGTCTCCATGTCAAGTTTGGATGTTTGAGCCAGCATTCCAGTGTTACTTCCTGTTTTATTTTGATAGTCTCTCGTGTCAGTCCCTGCTTTTGTAAAGTAATAATTACAAAATATTCTGTTTTGTTTTTTTGTGTTTGTTGTTGTTGTTTTTGGTTTTTTCCTTAACACTCTTTTTTTTTGTTTTTTTGCAGTTATTCAATCAAAAAATATTTTGACCCAGTATTAAATCCTAATTTCCTTAATTACAGTAGTTTACCATAGGTGTTCCTTTGTATTGAAATAAGCCTTGCAAATTATTGAAAATAGAGACACTGATATATGACATGGCAACATAAGAGTCTAGAGAACAGTGTGCTGAATGATGGAAAAATGTAAAGTGGCCAGAGGTGCTTGTAGGGACGCTCCTGGTCAGCAGTATGAACTCTGATAGTGACCTGATGAGGCACAGAAACCTTGGCAGCGTATTAGAGAATGCCCTCTAATGTTGCTCCAACTTGCTGCTGAAGATTTACTGCAAATGATCTGCTTCTAACATCTTAAATTAACCATTTTCTGTTTTATTGGTTCTATAATTTAATATTGTTAAAATGTGTCGATGAAGATTAATTCCAATCTGTTTTTGGGAGTTTTAAGTACTGAGAATGAACTAATTTCTTCTTCAGGATTTTTCAGAA
The DNA here is from genome assembly GCA_015108635.1 of Andinoacara biseriatus. Classification (NCBI taxonomy): domain Eukaryota; kingdom Metazoa; phylum Chordata; class Actinopteri; order Cichliformes; family Cichlidae; genus Andinoacara; species Andinoacara biseriatus. The sequence continues at coordinate 2,308 of VUQJ01003300.1, read as the reverse complement.
ATTATTTGCAACTCAAGAGGTATACTAAGTGAGTGTGTGTGTGTGTGTGTGTGTGTGTGTGGTGGGGGGGTCGCTTGTCACTCTTGAAACTGACAAAAATATAGACGAGAAGAACGAGTGAACGAGAGGAGAAGGAAGCAGTCAGGAGAACAGAAGCTAATTTCTGAATAGCTGATGGAGGAAAAAGGCAAAACAGAAAATCACTAATGATCTGAATGCAAAGAAGGGGGCAGAAATAGCACAGACTCTTGCATGTATTTATTTCCACACTATTAGAAATATGAGTTGGCTGGCTCACCATGTGTACCATCAAACTTACGGAAATTACCCTGTGGCAGTTGCTTTCATGTGGAGGCCTGGTGTTACAGACTGGGTGTCCACTGGGAGTCTCTCTTTCACATTCTAGATTTGATTAGATGTTTATTTTTTATGCCTTTCTTTCGGTAGAAACGACAGAGTGTTACAGTAAGAGTTGTTCATGGGAGCAGAGTTCAGCTAAAGGTTCATCAGTTTATTTCAGCTATGACAAAAATAATCAGACATTAACTGTATAATATGGAGTCAGCAAATGCAAACGTGTCCATTTATACACCAGGATGTTCCCCTGAAACCAAATGCCCACGTTCTCACAGTAACAACGCCACACTTCAATATGTGAGCTCACATTTGTTTTACAGATGCCAAAATATACATTGTGGCTAAATATATAACTAAAGAGCTAAATGTGATGACACAAAATGATGATGATTTGTAAGTGTTTGATTTCTCACTTGATGATTCCTGACAGGTATTGCTGTTCCACCAGCTGTTGGTTTCACTTGGTTTCATTTCAGTTTTCTGGAGCTCGGAGCAACCCTGCTGGCATCGAGACAGCTGCCGAAACTATCATTTCGTCACGTAAAATTAGTTTATATTAGACAAGAAATATTATAAAATGCTTCATTCTGTAGCACGTTTTCTCTTTTGTTATTTAAAAATCTCCATTTCTTTCAACTCGCTGTCATTTCTGAAATTATTAGCTGTCATTATAATAACCGCAGCTGGTTTCTGTAGGTTTAACGTAAGTGTTCTATCACCACTGCTCTTTTGTCTGTATTGCTCTTTTTACTTTTGATTTTGTAGGTATTTCAAGTACAATTACTGACTGCTGGATAGAAAAACCTTCAAAGCTTCAAATGACAAAGTCGTGCTAAAAGCCCGCAGAGCACTGATGGCTTTCAGAGCGGTTTGAATTCGACAGCATCAGTTTAATTTCATTCAGCTGCACTCTTTAGTATTTTAAGTCATGACAAACTGCCAATGCTAATGCCACCAATAACAAGGTATTTAAAGTATAAAATCAGTAGTTTGCACTCAGTATTACTTGTATGACTATTAAACTCTTTCACTAAGAGTGAGAGATCCTGTGTTTTTAATGCTAAGATTTTATTCTGTGCGTTTAGATCATCTGACCCTGTCAGAATAAAATATGTTAGCATTATTTTGGATTGGAGGGGCTTTTCAAATGCAGTCAAAAAATTAAAATATAAAACCGGGGATGACTGCACTCTCTCAGGTGAACTCTTCTTATGCACATTTACCCTTGGAGAAAAACAGACTCAGACTCATCAGGATAGTTAAAGCAGATGTTACGCAACTGTCGTTATGAGCCTACCTCTGAGGGAACAACACAGCAGCTGCCTTCCTCTTTGCATAATATTACATGTCAAGGAAGTGTGGTTTGTTGTTGTATTGTAGGCTCGAAGCAGCAGTGGGTGCTGTTGCTTTCTGTTGCATCAGATGCTTAAACAGCAAAGACATGTTTGGAGAATAGAGGAGAAAAGGAGAAGTTAAGTGTGGGCGGAAAAGGAAGGAAAATGGGGGAAAAAAAATGGTGGTGGGGGTAGTTTGAGAAACAACAGAAAAAAGATGAGGGATAAAGAAGGAAGTATTTCAAAGTGATGTAGGTGAATGAATCGAGATTAGATGAGATGACAGGAAACAGGGAAAAGAGAGAAAAGGGAGAAAGTGAGATTTGAGAAAAGAAAAAAAGGGGAACATTTATGAGGAGTTAATGAGGGACAAGGAGGAGAAAGAGTGAGCTGGCATTTAGACGGCAGACAAGAGATGGATAGAAGCAACAGGAGGAAAGAATTGATTGAAAGATGGGAAGATAATGGAGGACAAAGAGAAAGAAATCAATTTTCTGTCTAGAGGAAGATGAAGAAAGACATTTGATTTAAATGACCTGAGAGAATTTTCTCTAGCTCTAAATGACACCTACCTTCCTACCTAGTTACTTACTTACTTACTTACTTACTGTGCCCCC
>VUQJ01003297.1:11088-26311 GCA_015108635.1 Andinoacara biseriatus | reverse complement strand
ACACGCCGCATTGAGCAGGTGGACCCATTGCTGTGACACGTTGGTGCATATGTCTGTGGATTTACTGAGCTTGCAAGAAACTTTCTGACTGAAGGATAGAATTTTGTTCATTCAGTCAGTTTACATGTTTTATTTGCACAGAGTACTGGCTGTACAGGAGTACACACAGGAGGAAGTACTTTGGTGAAGTCTACTTCACTGCAGACTGTTTTTTAAAGAATAAGTCAGCCTTTTGTTGTTTTTGCTCAGTATCTTTTCTGTTTAAATTTTAATAGAGCTGTGAGTGTTTTGTTATGGAGGAAAAAAGCATTCATTTATTTGAGAAGCGTTATTATTTAAACATGCCAATAGTTTATTTTTGAGCATCTACAACTGAATGTTTAAAAAAAAAAGTGCCCGTGTGGCTCAGAAGTGCCTTTTTGTTTATACCTTTTGGGAAGAAAAAATATTTCGTATGTATATCAGATATCCCCATTCAGCTAAAAAATATCGTGATATTATTTTTGGTCCATATCGGCCACCCCTACTCCAGGCTGATGTTTATTCTCATTTTGTACTTCTTACCATCTGCCTGCAGCACACCTGCCTCTAAAAACATCAGTAGCCTCATACAGTAGCCAGGGAATATTGATTAAGACTGCTGACATTTCTGTCTCCTTTTCACTCTGGCTGGATGAACGTGCTTTCTTTCAGGTGAAAGGCCACAAACACACGCATATGTCCTGTCCTCCCTTTGTGTCTTCAGAGTGTCACGGAAATATTTCATTAACATTTTTCTTTTTTCTTAGCCAGGATCCAGGAAATCTAATTACATAGAAAAAGCCAGTCTCTTTGCATACTTTGCAGCAACTCATTGCAGACCAGCTGTAGTATGTTTAAGATGAATAGACAGAAGTGTTGCTCAGCATATCGTCAGTACTTGGTGAGAATGTCCACACTTTTAATTCAATTTTATTTGAATATAGTCACCTCAAGGCACTTTATATTTGTAAGGTAAAGACCCTATAGGACTATAGAGATCACCAGAGAGGCTGGTTGCCATCAAATAGTCAGTTTTCCTCAGAAAGGTTCCTAACTGAGTGATCCTGAAGTATCTACACCAGGATCACTGTAACAATTTTACTCTGTTCCATCTGGTTACCATTATATTTGTTGATTTGCCAGTTACACCCTGCCTTGTTAATGACCTTATCTTTCTGCTTTCTGTTCAAGTGCTGTCAAATTACAGTGGGCCGTGCACTGACAGGTTTAATTTCTTCATTATCTTACTTTAATTCCTTTGTCAATAAGCACAAAAGATCAATATATTCTCCTTGGTCTAGTGATTTAGCACCTGCTTTAATTTAAGATTAATTTCAGAGTGAAATATCCATGTAACTCTGCACATTTGAATTGATAGATTGGCAGTACATTAGTGACCCTGCAATAGCTGCAATTACAAATATGCATTGGTTTTCTTATCTTAATTTATGATGCATCGATGTCTGCACCATTGATTTAAGGTTGTAATTTGCCAAGCTGAAAAAGTTACAGCAGTTAATTTTGCTGCTCTGTGAAAAGGTGGTATTGAAAAGCTGCTTAGGAGAGATCAGTCATAATTTACCCCAGGAAACATTTAGCCCGTTAAAGGATTTCATTTGAGGGATGTGGAGCCTGCTTAAACCAGTGCACAGAGGAATTCACTCTTCACTATCAGCTAATACTAACTAAACCTTTCCTGTTAATGTGTGAGGATTTTACCTGCCTGAATTGGGCCTTGTAACCAACAGCTGTCCAATGTGTTTCACTCAGTGCGTTCTTTGCCTTTGTGTGACCCTCAATAGCAATAACTGGGAAAAGATGAATGGATTTAAAAAACTGTGGTTATATAACATAAAGTCTGCTTATGACTGTTTATGTTTGATTTATTTGTTTTTTTAGCTACTTTAATGACAAATTGTTAGATTTGAGGGAAGAGCTCAGTTTAAATGAAAACAATTGAGTCATGAAAAATGAGTACACAATCTGCTAGCTTGGATTTAATATGTGGTGTACAATATTCTTACACACCTACAGATACATGCTCTCATTCATCAAGTATTAAAATAAAACAAAACAAAACTGAAAAACAATATTGACTTTACACGTTTTCATCTCTCACTTGTAGGTGCTACAGATATTGCAGGCAGGAAGTACCAGCAGAGCGAACTGTGGCAAGACTCTGGGTGGAGTTTGACAGGATGTTCATCCAGTTGTCCGTCTCTTTGTAAATGGATTAGAAGAGGTCAGTATCAGTATCCTTACAGACATTAAGATTGTTATATTCAAGGTCCAGCAGACAAGAGGAGAGGTTGTGTGTAAATAGTTGGTTCATGCACACTCCTTGGCTATGACAAGTTTTAACATTCACAAGATTTTTTTTTTTAAATGAAATTAACCAACACTTGGATGTGCACTAAAACCTTTTCTGCATGCAGATTGGTGCCTAACTGCATTACACGGGCAAATTAAATCTGCTCTTATATCCACTGTGAAAAATGGTGTGGTCTCACTTGCATGATGAAATTATTAGGCATATCTGTTACAAGTCCCTTTAAGCTCTGCAATTCTCTTCTTGCAATCACTGAACCATTGATAGCATAAGGGAAGACGGAGCTCTTTGAAATAACTGTTCATTTGCTTGCATAACACAGGTAATTGTGCATCTGTGTGAGGAGAAACTGCTGGCCTTGAGATATTGAAACACCCCTGTGCAGCACTGCTCTAAGCTCTAATCACACACCATTTCAATCCACAGCTAATGTTTGAGGCTGTATCTTGTTGTATCACACTGTAGTGCGGTGTAAGATCTAATTGTATATTTTTGAGCTTCAGAGCAGTCATGTAGTGTTTTTATTTTTGTTTTTGGTTAAATTGCCATTTAGCATATGCTTTGTGAAAGAGGTAAGTGTAATAAGCTAACTGTTCAACCTGCACCTCTGATAATTACTTGATTCAGTCAATTGTGTTATTTCCATTTAAATCAATTAATTTCAAAGGTAGTAAACCTACACACTGAGGGACCTACATGAAACCGTTACATGGAGAGTATCTTGCAACCTCTAAAGAAAGAAAAATGTTTGAATAATAGGCATTATTCAGTCCTCAGAATGTGCAACTTCAGTCAGTGAAAAACTAACAGTGGCTAGCTTCACTAACATGGCAACTGAAATTATGTTTTAGAAAGTTGTCAGGTTAACACAGCCCATGAGGATTGTGGTTACTGCATAGGATTCAGAGCCCTTATAATGACTGATGAATAAAAATTTAGAAAGTAAAGAAGAGACTAGAGAAACACCCTTTAACCATATTATGAGTGTTCACGTTGCATAGTTGCATAGAAGCTAGTAAAGGCAGAGTGGTTAGAACTAAAACTATCCAGAACTGAAAGCAAGTCACGAGCCAGTGGCCACGAGCAAAGGATCAAAGCAATTACAAGGAAAGTAATGGAAATTAGTGAAAAAGAAAAGGGTCAATGATGAATTTATAAAAATACTGGAAAATGACTGAAGTAACTGACATTTGTTTTGTTATACAGATCCTGTAACCCAGTGCAGGTTTGGCGGAAATTTTAAAGTTTAATAATCTGTTTTTATTGTTTTAAGTCTAGCATAGTACCCATCCGGTGGATGGTTGTCAGTTGATACTGTTAGTATTGGAATGATAGTTACCGGGCAGAAGCATAAATATATCCGCATAAACATAAACAATTAACTGGTGGCCCACGTGTAGACCTGAATTGGACCACCATAGAAATTATACAAAAATAAAAAATTCTATTATCTCAAGACTGGAAGCTACCTTTAAGCTGAAAATTATAGACAAATTTGGGAAAATTCAGAACTGCCCACCAGGCAACTAGTACATGAATGAATTTCATGCATGGCGTGATCACATCTGTCGCGGTCGGTCTTTGCTTTCTGTGGGGTGACTGATAAAGTTTTATTTCAGCATACGTGTCTTCACGGCCACCTTGAAGAATCTAGCAGGTGCTTCAGATTGCACACGAATATCTCAACGATGGGGAATTGCCAACACGTGAATAGGATCAATGTTAAGATTTTCTCCTTTTAAAAATAACTCTATATTGCAGTTTTTTATTTTGACAAAAAGAACATTATACTGTAACCATGCATGCTTCTTTACTGAACTTAACTTTTTTGCTTGCAAATTCTCAAACACCACAGATGATCTGTATCCTTTTTATTGCATAGATAATATTTTGCACTGAAGAAAAGTACACAAAAAAGTTACAAAAATCCAGAATCAGAATTGACAAAAAATCTGTAATCAGCAGGTCACACTTTAGCTAAGAAAATTGCAATCAGTACATCTTTATTTAATGCATCTCTACATTTGCTCATCATCTTAATGGTAATTTCTGCCAGTGTCAGTGTACACCGATCTATTTTTCAATTCAATGCAAAAAGCAAGGTCACTTCACCTTCTGTCCCTGTTCAGCAACAGTAATTCATTTATAGTTTGAGTTAAGGTCTCAAGGAGGAAGATCACTAAATTAGTAAGATAAAATGACAAAATTCACACAAAAATAAAGAATCTCTTAAAAACGGTGATGACTTGGTCGATTGGTCTATGATTTCCCTCGTAACAGCCAGCATTTACATGATCCCGATTCATGTTGCATCACTTGCACACCATTGGCTAGACTTTTATATCACTTCCCCACTTAACTTTACCTCTCTGTGTTTATTAAATCCACATTTGTTTCTGTGGTTTTGTAGGGCAAGCACCGGGCATGACCTGCTGTTAAAATGATGCCTATATTTTTCTCGTCTCCCTTCTATTTGATTAAGAGTTGGCTGAATCTCTCAGCAGACCTCAGTTATAGGCTTTTTAGTAATGACCTGCTTAATCCTCCAACCAGAGATTAAACACACAGGCGCATTAACTTCAAAGCAGTCCACTCACTTTTCTGCTGCCTCCAAACAAAGCTGAATTATTTTGCGTGATGAGGGTTTAAAGGTTTCTCATGTCTGTTTAGGACTGATAGCTGAGATCTGCTATTGCTGAGTATCTGCTAATTTAAGTGACAGTAATGGCCATACCTTTTTTGAACAGACATGAATATAGGTTTAGGTGAATCAAGTTTTGTACTTGAGTGACGGTAACCTAGAATTACAAAGGTTAACTTATTTTGATAGTGTTATTTCAGAACTACTTAAGTTTTCCTCAAGTTTTTGACAACCTTGACTTTCAAGTGGCATAAAATATCACTTGAACAACATGAGCTCAGCACAGTGTTGTATCATACGTAGAAGATGCTTCACTTCAGGCTCATTCTCAATACTGAAAAATACTCTTGATTTAAGCCTTATACTGCGTATAAAAGATGTTTTTGACTTTTGTTTAAAAGTTGATGGGAAAACAATCTCGTTCGCTCTGTGACCTCAGTAAGCATTCAGTCGTTACACTGAAATTATATTTCTTTGGGAAATCTATGTAGAGCCTATGGCATAGCGTATGCATTTATACTCCCCTCTAAAGAACGGTAAGGTCAATCCCCTTGTTTTTCTTGTAGACTAAAAACATTTGGGGTTGACATTAAAAGATGAATGTGAGACAGAAATCATCAACATCTCAGCTTTTATTTCCAGGTGTTCACATCTGGATCTGATACAGTTTAGAAGATATCACCTTTTTCTGAACGTACACATTTTTCTTATGAGCAAAAGAACATGTGACTGACGGGTGTGTTTTGCTGCCCAGGTGTGTCCTATTAAGTCGATTATTCAACCAGTAAATAGCGCTGAATGTTTACGCTCAGTTTCATATTTGGGTTTTCCCTGACCAGACTGTGCATTTATAGTTGGTGGAGTAACCAAATGAAAATCAGAGAGCTGTCTAAGATGGAAAATCAATCGGAGCCATTGCACAAACATTGGCCACAGCCAGTACAACCCTTTGGAAAGAAGAAGAAGAAAGTCGTCACAGATGTTGGACAGGTAGACCAAGGAAAACAAGAGCAGTTGATAAGTGCTGTAAAGAAGGACCTTAAAACAACTGTTAGTGACATCAGCAACAGCCTCCAGAGGACAGGAGGTATCACAATCACAAGACTTTATGAACACAAGTACAGAGGCTTCACTAGAAGATGCAAGCTCTGTCCATTCTTCCAGATGCGCATTTGTGAAGTTAGACACTAATGTTGGGGAAGAAGGCCTGGCTCACAGTCTCTGCTCCAATTCATCCCAAAGCTTTTCTATCAGCTTGTTATAATACTACTAATAGTTGACTGTGGATTTTTTAGTAGTGAAGAAATTTCACAACTGGACTTATTGCACAGGTCACATCCTATCACAGTACCAGGCTGTAATTCACTGAGCTTCTGAGAGCAAACCATTCTTTGATGAATGTTTGTAGAAGCAGTCTGTATGCCTAGGCGCTTGGTTTATACACCTGTGACCATGGAAGTGATTGGAACACCTGAATTCAATGATTTGGATGGGTGAGTGAATACCAATATAGTGTACAAGCTCATCTGTGAAGCACAGTACACTGATACTCTGTTCGCTCACAAGAAAAATGGATGGGTTTAGACAAAAGGTGCTGTCTTTTAACTGTGTCACATCCAGATGTAAATACCTTGAAATTAAAGCCGAAATGTTGATCTTTTTGTCTTTTTAAAAAAAAAAAAAATTATTTAAATCAATCAATACCAAATGTTTTCAGTCTACAGCGAAAAATAAAGGGATTGGCCCCCCTGTTCCAATACTTTTGGAGGGGAGTGTATACCTGTCCGGTGTATACCTGTCGATGGGAACATGTAGTTCTAGTTCTAGCGAAGTGCATGCTAGGTTACAGTGTCGATTACAGCATAGGGTTTAAAAATGGTTTGTGGTTACAACGTACCTACAGTGTAGACTTCACACAGAAGTATAAATCCCTCGTTAGTTTCAAGCCATATTTAAATTATGGTCCTCTTTAGAGGCAGCAAGGAAGATGAACCAAGGGAATGCTCCCTTGGTAACAATTTGTCAGTCTGTTGTGCAGCATCCCTTGGTTTCGGAGTCGGATTCACCAGTATTTTCATATTGTCTGGTTTCAAAAAGCGAATATGGTGACAAGAAAGAGGCTGAGCTTGAGGCTTCACAGCAGGTATTCACTAACCAACTGGGGGTTGTCACGGAGGCTACCTGCTGTATTCTCACTTGGATGCAGCCTGACACGACAGACTTTGCACGAGGGAGCTGGCATGTTAAAGGCCGTTTTAATGTCAGGTCCAACTAAGTTTGTCATTTGCATTCTCACATGCACCTTTACATCTGTGGTAATGTCAAGACATGACAAGAGCTTTAACTTAAAATTTTCATCTGTGTCTTAAATGTAAGATTAGTGACTCAGCAGATTATAATATATTGGTGACAGATTGGTTTATGCTCATTAATTCTTGGAATAATTTCTTTTGACAGTATAATGTATAATAGACTTTGCATGCACAGTATAGACTATGCGTACTATAACTGGGGGAAAAAAAAGGAGATGCAAGTAGTTTTCCTCTTACGCTCATGTTCATGGATAAAGATGCAAGTTTATTTTTTCTGTCACTTGCCTTGAATTGCTCTGGTGCCTACACTATCATAATCAGACTTAAAAACACACACACACACACCATCATATCGCCGCAGGAGCCTCACAGCTTCAGCATTCAGCATAAGCTGATAATTTACAGGCAGTCTCAAACCCCTGCCTTACTTTACCTCTGGAGGAAGGCAGTCAAATGCCAGGAGTTTAGTTCAGGCTACGAAAACCTGCACCTCACACATTCTGGGCTTCTGCTCCAATAGCTCCCCAAGGATATCTGACGAGCACTCAAGCTTTTATTGCTGTGATGACTGCTTGTGACTGTTACCCCTGGAGCTGGAGAAGAAAAACAACTCCATTCACCCATCCCTAAGCACAGCGCCGTTTTCACTTGGTGTAGATGTTGTACATTCTGCACTGGGGACCTGGACAGAGATTTGTAGCTAGTTTAAACTGAAGTTCCCATTCAAGAGATGTGATTTTTTTTTTTTAATGGGAGTCTTTAAAAAGAAATAACCCCCACATAATTCTTTATTTTATTAACAAACAAAACTGCAATAATTAGGTGCCTGGTAAAATTTCTCTGTCATTGTTACTGCATAGTTGGGTGATAAAGGACTGTTACATATTGGTGTGTTTTAACAATATAACACATCAGTTGCATTCAAAGATTAATCATATTTTATAATCTAGCACATCTTAAAGGTAGATGTTCAAGCTTCTGATCTGCAGTAGCAGCAGAGAATCTTGGTGGTGTTAGACATATGAGTGTCTTGGGACCTCAGGGATTTGTGACTGTGAATTTGCTAGACGTGTGTGTGTTTGTGAGGCAGAAGTTGTCTCAGGCTGCTACACTATACATCTGTCAACAGTATCATTTAGGAGTTTTCAGTTAGGTATAAAGCTTAGTTTTGCAAAGTAACCCTTTAAAACATCAATGGAAAAGATAATTTACCTTTGCAATCCTTTTGTCAAGCCTATAAGTAAATGGTGTCACAATGAAATATATCGCAGCATCATATATAATACCAGTCAAAAGTTTGGACGCGCTACCATTCGTATGAATGGATGTGTGTCCAAACTTTTGACTGGTATTGTAAAAATGTAAAACATTATTTATGTTTATAAATGTTTATCAATAAACTATATAAACAGAAAAAGATCTCAAGTCTTCACCTGTACTTGCAGTCACTTCTCAATTTCCACAGCCAGGACACCGGGATGTTGTAAGCTGAAAAGCTGCTTTTGTTTTCCAGTAGCTTTTTCCCTAATCTGTCAGCCATGGAAGACTTTTATCCTCCAACAGGATTTTCTTTCACCTGCTGTCCAGCTGTATCTGCCTGTTAATATGTTTTATAGTGTTGTGTACAGTGTAGTTTTCTTCCAGGTCAGAACAGTGTTATCACCAAAGGGAAGTATATCTATGCAAAACCTCACAAGCTCATCCGATAACCAGTGGATTACACAAAGAATTATATTGCATAAACAAGTCCTCAGATCAGCGTATGCTGGTCTTCCATATAAATGCTTTTTGTACGATAAACTAGAATTAATGAATGATAATTGCTGAAAGGATATTAAAAAATTATAGTAATGGTTAAAGTTATGGAAAGAGCACTTTTATGAAAAAAATCAATGAAATAGTTGATTGAGTTTACAGTGCTGATTACAGCTTATTCAGCTATACCACATTGTCATCATTCAAATATTACTACACAACCACCACCTCGTTTTGCTGGATCATGGCAGCCATTCATTCACATTTATCCACAAGGAAGATATAAACTCAAGGCTTCCTATGGTTTTTAATTTTCTTTCTTCTGATGAGAACAGATTACTGATAGATGGAAGTGAATTTGGGTCAAAATACACCAGAGACAATGCAGCTACTGTCTGCGTAACTGTTGTTTTTGCCTTGTAATTAACATAGCAGCAGAGATGATTTACAGAGAACTTCATTTGTGGAAATGCAGTCAAGGGAACAATAAATCAAACTAATTCTTTTTGTGTCAGCTTAGTTTACAGGCTGTAATACGGACAGTTCATATTTTTCATTTGGACAGTGTATTCAGATTTCTAAAGTCTGGAGGAGTAACGTTTGGTTTTCTGACTAAGCTGGGATTCAGACCAAGAACACTACCACATTATATGACACAAAGTAACAGATTCATTGGTTTAAAGATGAACCAGATGTCAAAACAAAAGGTAAACCGTCTCTTGTAAATTATTTGCTCGTTGTATGTTTCTGCTGTGCATCTTACGATCATGACGAAAGGAAAAAGTCATGATGAAAATAGATTAAACCAGAAGAAATGCACAATGTGGGCATGGCGTAGATATGTGTTTCCTTATGGTCTCAGGTAAGAGCACGTTTTGGAAGGGGTCCTGATGCCACCTGTTGTGCAAAGGTAGATGCCCATTTTTAAACACCATCAACTGTCCTATTACAACATGCTTGATGCTGCAAGTCCTATACTACTCGTTCACTAGTGTGTCTGCTGCTGTTTTTGGTTACATTTATTGTAATGTGTAATGGGGTAAAGTAAGTTTCACATTCTTCTCAGGACACAGTTTCTGTTTTTTGTTGGTTTTTCTCACCAGCACTCTCTTCTTAGTTTCTCAGCTGTTGTTTATGGTTGTTTTTCCTTCCTACAGCCAGTTCCAGCCTTACAGAAACTTTGCAAATGCTTATTTGGATGTCAGAGTGTGTGAGATCTCAGATGGTTTCTGATCCCTAAACAAACTGCGTCTTGTAATTTTCTCACCCGTGACATTAACCTTTTTTCCAGTGTGCCTACTCTTCTAGCGTGAAGATGTAAATTACATTTGAGAAATGGAACATGCCCTTAGGTAAATCAAGTGAGTGAGAGGTTTTAGGATACTGCCATGCTTAAGCCCATGAATATCCACCTTGAGCCTGAGCTCAACACTAGCAACGAATCACTATAAAAAGAGCCAATTATTTATTGTCAGTTCCTTGACAGGGCTGTTTCTACTTATCTTTCAGGATGCAGTCCCCAGCTTTTCTGCCTCACGTTTACAACATTGACAGAGCTCCCATCAGCCTCATGTTTTATCACTGCACCATGCTGTCATTTCTCTAAATATCAATGATAGTTTTTACGTGTGGCAATAAGTTATCAGCTGCAGAATTGAACCACAGCCTTTTCTCCATCACCGGCTGGAGGACGAGCAAAACGTTTCAACTGGAATTTATAAGAACGAAAATACTTTTTTTGGGGCATGGAACCGCTTCTTCATCTGCTACTACGTGCATTCCCTCAGTGTTTGCATTTCAAAGCACTTGTTCATTACGAGTAATCTAACGCATTAACTTTCTTAAGAGGCCACTAGTGTGATAATTTGACTTTGCAATGCTACAGAAGATTACTTTTGTCCAATTAATGCACATTGATTGTGCTGACCTTCAGTTGTGGCTAGTTTAAGCTGAGATGGTGAAATGAACTTGGAGACTAATGATTTTTCTCCCTCTCCCCTCCTCTGTCATCAGAGGATGGGGCCCTGTCATCAGTGTAATAGTAAATTCTATCAGCAGTAAGCTGTAATTAGTGTGGAGGAGGAGGAGACCTAAGGATGTGTATTGATTTCTTGTTTGCTTGGTGAAAATGGCAGAGAGACGCAGAGGACATGAAAACATGAATCCAGACTGATTCAGACAGTAACATGTCTGATTTGCATGCTGCATTTTAATTTATAATGTGAAAAGAAGCATATCAACCAACGTGCACTCAGATAATTTACTCTAATAAACGTAACGTCCATAAGGTAGAAAAACACATAATTTGATAAAGAATACAAATGATAGTGACCGTAACCTTTATGTAGATTCAGTTAGGGGGAAAATGTTTCTCAAGACCGAAATCAAAAATGTCAATTTAAGACATGAGGGATCGTGTAAACCTTTTGAAAGGGTAATTGAGGAGAGGCTCTAGGAGACCTGCAGTATGGGCTGAGCAGGATGCAGTGCTTTAAAATTAAACAGAATGACCTTAAATTTAATTTTGGGTTTGTCTGTAGCCACTGATGGTAGGCAAGCAGCAAGAGGATATGGTTTGCTTTGTCTCTAGTATGTATTTAAAGAAATAGATGCGCATTTTAGGAAATACACTGTCGTGATGATAAATGTGTATCTGATGTATTTAGGTTAGGCTATCACAAAGGCATGGCTCTGTTTTTTTTTTGTTTGTTTTTTTTAAAGGAAAAGCATTTATTTTTTTTTTCAATGCTGTCCTCATTTTGCTTCATTATAAATCCAAGGTGCCCAGATTCTTTATATCAGTGCTGTTTAACCACTCCTCAAAGCCAAAATTCACTCAGCAAAGATGGTTGTACATGTCTAACTTCAAGGAGGTAAGTTTTTTTTAAACCTTAGTTTTTAGCTTAACCCTAAGGTTGGTTTTTCTATACATCCAGTATTTATATCCCATAGATGGAATTTAATTAATGTAGATGACGCTTAAAAATAACTGTTACCCAAATGACTTTGGCTTAGTTCAGCTCAGTTCATTAGGAGATGGATTTCCTCCTCACCTGGCACTAACCCACTACCAGTGACCATCTGACCCCCACCACCTCCACCTCATTATGTTTATTTAGAGGTTTTCAGCTGAATAATATTAATAATATAAGCTTAAAGAAGTCCACTGTCTAAAAGACGTGATTTATGTTTTAGTTCAGTTATAATTTTTTTTTAAAGGTAATAGTGCTCCTGATGTCATTATTGTCCAAAATAATAATAATAAAGATGCTTGCCATAGTATTTCTTGGCCAGCAACTATAACTTCCCGGAATCTCTGCTGGTTGCTTGGCAACAGCTGCTGGCCAAGAAGTTGTCTGGAATATTTCTAAGCTTTCGTGAGACTTAAAAAGCTACATTATAATTAGTTAGATTTTTAGATTCTGCTCGGTTGATTCTGTGATTAGCTATTTCCCAGTTTCCAGACTATGTGTCAACTTAAGCTGGCTTTAGCTGCAAGAACGCTCAACATATTGAACTATCGCTTCATATGCAGACAGTTTGTGACTACAAGCGAGTCCAAACCTTAACCAAAAGAAAAGGGGGAAAATAAAAATTGGCCCAAATCTACAGTTTGCCTGTTAGACCACACACACTTGATTCTCTTCAGATTGTTCAGTCTTGATTACAACATGAATGTACCAGCTTTGTCCTCAGGTGCTTCTGACTCATCCACAGCTACATCTTCTCCTCACCAGACAAAAGTGGGCAAACTCTGTATTTGACACAAATTACAAGGTGCCATCTATTTAGGGAAAATTGTTCCAAGCAGCTTTCACTCAGGTTTGTCTGGAGTTTGATGAACAAATGAGCGAATCATTGAAGAGCAGCAGCATTTGACACTCTAGTTACTTATAAAACGTGATATTCACCATAAAGCTTTTACTAGTTTCTCTTGGTTATGTTCAGTTTTGTTTTAATGACCTCATTCCATTTATCTACTTGGTGTAAGTGCTGTTAATGTAAATCAGTCGACTTTACTCATTTGTAAAATTGAAGTCCTTGTAAAAGAGCAGAGCAGTTATGTTACTTTCATGCACTTAAGTAACCACTTTAGTCGGCTCTCTCCATTAAAGTGATTGTAAACGAGAAACAAGGTTTCAGTGATCGTGCTACGGGATTAAGGATTTCTCCTGCACAAAGCTGATGTCGTGACCATGTATTTACCACCACGGGATGGAAAGAAAGATCCAACGCAGCGATGCGTCCTTGTTGTAAACTTTTCACTATCTATAAATTTCAAATATATACTTTAAATACAGAGTGTTCTTAGCACTCCAATTGCATATATGGAAAAAAAAAAATTAGAAGCATTGCAAAGGCACATTTTAAGTGTATTGCACTTGCTGCTTGCTTACCCTTTTAACCTACATCATAAGGAGCAGGCTTCTGGTCTATAATGCTGGGAAGTATAGGTATAAATTTCTTTGCAGGCTGCTCTCCTTGTCATCACAGTTACATTCTTCTAATGAATTGCTTTTGTTTGCGTCCTGCAGGCAGGTTGTGACCATGCGCTGCCTGGCTGCTCGGGTGAACTACAAGACCCTCATCATTATCTGCGCCCTCTTCACACTCATCACTGCGTTGCTGTGGAACCGCTGCTCTAGCGACACCTCCAAACGCGCCCTGCCCCGCGCTGCCTTTGGGGCTACAAGTTCTCAGATTGGGGATGCTAGCATCAGCAGCCAGCAGCACCCCCCACAACCTCCCGAGCCCCCACCTGTTGTCGGGCTTGTTGGGGGAAACAAGTATGAAGAAATTGACTGCTTAATCAATGATGAATCCACTATCAAAGGACGGCGAGAGGGCGGAGAAGTCTACCTGCCCTTCTCTTGGGTGGAAAAGTACTTTGAGGTGTACGGCAAAATAGTGCAGTACGACGGGTACGATCGTTTTGAGTTCCAGCACAGCTATTCAAAGGTTTACACCCAGCGTGAACCCTACCACCCTGATGGAGTCTTCATGTCATTTGAGGGGTACAATGTGGAGGTCCGCGACCGGGTCAAATGTATCAGTGGAGTGGAAGGTAAGGCTTGTTTGTTTAGGTTTAGACTTCATGTTTCAGGTCTTTAATTCCTAATAGAGGCGCTTATGAATCTGAATATTAATGTTACTTTAATTGTTTAGGTTCTACTGAATGGAGGTGTTCCAGAAGTAGTGTCAGGTATCGGCTCATCTCATAAGAAAAAGCAGTCCCCACACTGACAAAACAAAACAGAAGCTCTAAAAAAATCAAACCTTGTCTCACAGAGAAATGTGTGATTTGCCTAATTAAGCCTATTTCCGTAAGAAAAAAATGGCATGCCGTAAATTACCTATTTAAGCTGTGAGAAAGTGAACAAGGTAGATTACATTTCAAAAGCGTCTGCTCAGTCTCTGCCACTCAGTTCCAAACACCTTTTGCTTTTTTTTAACATGAACACTGTTAAATTGTGTTGACTTAGTTAAAAAAGTTTTGTTTATTCACTCCCTGTCAGTATTTCCTTGTATTGATACAAACAGCTGGGTTTCTGTTAAGTGGCCATATCCCTCCATGTTCCTCTAGTCTATCCTGAAAAATGTTTTCTTTTCAAGGTTCCTTTTAAGATAATGGCCAGGAAGGATCAATAGCTCATTGTAAAAGGCTATTAGTTGAAACCACTTTGTCATCAATATAGTTCTGTTTCCCGCTTGCTTGAAGAAGTGGCCCTTTGTACTTGCTTGAAATTACAAAATAGATATTTATTATCTTTCTTTTACTGTCAAGTTAAAAAAAAAAAAGGAAATCGTGTCAGTCGTCGAACACAGAATATATTGTTTGTTGTCCCTGACAAAATTATCTTATAAATTCCAACATATCACTGTTCTCATTGGAAATAACAGAATCAGGAGGTGGGGGAGCCACAGTTTTGAGTCCTTTTCAACTCATGAAGCCGAGTCTTGTTGTGATGCGTAAATGTGAGGAAGAAGTGTTCAGTAGCAAAATGTCAGGTGCAGAGGTAAGCGAGATGAATAATTATGGCCACTGTCTGTGAGAGCAGTTTCATAGCAGTAAATATCTCTTTATTTCTTTTCTTTTCTTTTTTTTATACTTGTAACTGTAGTTGCAAATTCCCACTTTTTTTTTTTTTTTAAATAAATAAATTT